>JACXGI010005150.1:12000-48945 GCA_016801175.1 Esox masquinongy | reverse complement strand
GTGAAACACGGGATGTTTATCTACCTGCATATGCTACAGTTTGTACTAGTGGTTATTTAGGGACCATTACAATGGGCATGTCTGATCTTAAGGCCCATCTCATGTTAAAATAAAAAATGGGCAGAAACTCTCCAAAATTGTAAGTCCCGACCCCTTCTTTATATCTTACACAAAAAAGCAAGATTTCACACACGAAATTCTGTGCTTGTGGAAAACACCATGCTACATGTGCATTGTAAAACATGAAAGGTTAACACCCACTGGTTGTAGGACATCTGTTGTAGCACTTATCGGAACATAAAATGCCGGGGGATTTAGCATTGCTGAACCCTGGCGCCATTTTGTTAAACATCAAACATCTTGCCGCTGATACAACGCCTATTAATTGCCTGGGAATTTAACATTCCCGAACCCTAAGCCCCATTTGTTAAGCATCCAACATATCGCTGCTGTTATAACACTTGTCTGGGGTGTTTATCAATCGTTGTAAAACATCAAACATGAACACGATGCAATCATGAATGACAAAGTCACCGGACATGCATACGTCATTCCGTAAGTTCTGCCCTAACACACGTCATATAGGAAGTCCATACGTCACACCGGAAGTCCCACCTACCTGTCAAATCAAACCGGAAGCCCGCCCACCAGGGTTATAAATCACCAGTGACAGAATATACCCTACAGTAACTACTAATGTACACAATTAAAATTAGACAACACTTAAATTATTCAAAAATAAATCCATTAGAATTTAGTTTTCATTTTGATCTCACTTTGATGATGTACAAGGTAAAATAACAGACATTATTGATCAGTTTGCGACGATCAAAGGATATCTGCATGAATAGCTGTACATAGACCTCAAGCACGGTTGATTGATAAACACGATAAATTTGATACATAAATAAAGGAAAGGATCATTTACAATAGCCTTCACTGTCACAGTGCCTCCCACGGAACCCCCCGGACTATAATAAGTGGGATGTATGAATGTGCAAAGTGGTGCAAGGTGGCAAGTGCAACTGAAATGCAGGGATAACAGCAATGAGGTTCCCGACGTCGACATGTAACATCTGAAAAAGAATGTTAACAACATTTCAAAACAACACAATTTAAAAAAATATGGAAAATATATGAAAATATAGGAAAGTATTTTGTCGATTGTACTGATAAAAAACAGTAACGTGTAATACGTTTGCTGAATTGATAATTGGTGATTGTTGATATTTCGTTTTGTGAAGAACTTGGAACCAGGCGCAGGCAGAGTGGCAGTCGATGTTTTGAATTTAATTGAAAATAAACACCGAGCACTTAAACAACGAACGAAATGAAAAGCAAAGGTACTAACAAAAACGAAACACTCACCACGTACATGAATAAACGGAGACATGGAACAATGACCAACGAATGAGGGGAGCAGAGGAGAAAAATTTTAACACATACTGATGACTTAACTGGGAGTGACAATTGGAGACAAGACAAATGAAGGAGTCCGGGGTGAGTTCATGAACCATGGGAAACCGGGAAAAGCGGGAGATGATGGAGCTGTCCGTCACCTCACCGTCACAGAACTATTTAGCCTAATATTTGCAGAATCTTACTCTTCAGGAAAATAAGCAGAGAAAATTCAAAGAGAGATGATAGGATCTGTATGTGATTTTGTTTTTCTCTCCTAATAAAAACAGTAACGGTGTAATAAGTTTGTTGAATTGATAATTGGTGATCGTTGGTATTTATTTTTGTGAATAATTATTTAGCCTAATACATTTGTAGAATCTTACTCTTCAGTAAAACAAGAAACCAGGCAAGCCTAGTTCAGCCGGTCCTCAATAGAAAGTGTTGCCCTCTTGAGATTCATACCCACATGAAAGGCTGTGTCGTTAACCACTACACCACGGAGCTGTACATCTGCTGGGTGTCAGTATAGCCTCGTGTCTATCCGGCATTACACGTTTCAGTAGTCGCTAGACTCCATTGAGGATTGTGTTCAACTGACTAACGTTTCTTGTTACGTTTACCTCCACCATAGCATCTATAAACTGTATTGCTTTTGCCACTGGCCGTTTTAACAGCTTATTAGCCAGTAATAGGCTTACTAGTATCTATTAACTTCCTAGGAATAATCATAATAATTGAGCAATTGCTAGCGAGACTGAAGATGAAGTATTCCATGCCAGAAACAGTCGCAATATAATAGTATACAGTTTCAGTTGAGGTTTAATATAACATAACTACTATATGTTGTAGCCAGCAAATGTGTTTGTCTATCCTGACCCAAAACGCATGCATGGATGCGTACTTCGAAAATCCACCAGAAACAGTCGCAATATAACCGTAAACTGTTTTATTTCAGGCTTACTATAAAGCAGATACTAACGGTTTTAGCCAGCGAAGTTTTCGTCTATACGGAATAATTCATAACGCATACTTCGCTTCGCCTGCAAGGAGACACGAACTTGGGACCTATAGTTCACAAGTCCGCTTCTCTAACCACTACGCTATTTAACAAGGGGTAGTCAGTCAGTCACTCACTCACAGCCGGCCAAGAAGAGACATTCGCTCTTCTTGTCCGGCTCCGCTTACGCGGTCCGGCAATAAGCAGAGAAAATTCAAAGAGAGATGATAGGATGTGTATGTGATTTTGGTTTTCTCTCCAAATAAAAACAGTAATGGTGTAATAAGTTTGTTGAATTGGTGATCGCTAAAGAATGTCTGGTATTTTGTTTCGTGAATAATTATGTAGATTTACATTTTAGATTTGCATTTGATGAATTAGCCAACACAAGAATACTGAATCTCCTATTGAAAAACAGAAAAGTTTGATACATATTTTGAATTGTAAAAGTAGCTAATATAATTTTTTTCATGTTTCAATAATAGCCTAATTAAATGGTTGAATGGTCATGGAAATCTTGTATTTAATTTGTAAATTATTTCAAATTCAACCAAGACTATCATTCACCTGGGAGTATCGCACATTCAACCATTGATGTCATTCATTCAGTAATGGGTGATTACCGCCTGGGTACCATTTGGGTACCAAGGCTAAAAAACAACAGGTAAATAGTCTCTAAATTGTTTTCCGTTGTGAGTTTCAAATTCCGACAATGTAACAATGTACAGTTGTGCTTAAAAGTTTGCATACCCTTGGAGAATTTGTAATATATGTACCATTTGTAAAGAAAACATGAGTGAGCAGGCAAAACGCATGTCTTTTTTTGTTTGGGATTCACATTCAACTGTAGGTCATAATAGAATGGCACAATCATAAAAGAAAAAATGGCAACAAAGAAAAAAATGAACTGATCCCTGTTCAAAAGTCTGCATACCCATAGTTCTTAATACTGTGTAATGCCCCCTTTAGCATCAATGACAATGTGCAGTCTTTTGTAATAGTTGTCTGTGAGGCCCTGAATTCTTGCAAGTGTTATAGCTGCCCATTCGTCTTGGTAAAATGCCTCCAGGTTATGCGAAGTCTTTGGTCGTCTTGCATGAAACACGCATTTGAGATCTCCCCAGAGTGGCTTGATGATATTAAGGTCAGGAGACTGTGATGGCCACTCCAGAAACTTCACCTTTTTCTGCTGTAACCACTGGAGGGTCAACTTGGCCTTGTGCTTAGGGCCATTGTTGTGCTGGATATCCAAGAGCGTCCCATGCACAGCTTTCGTGCAGAAGAATGCAAATTGTCTGCCATTATTTACTGATAACATGCTGAATTCATCTTGCCATCAATTTTCACAAGATTCTCCGTGCCTTTAGAGCTCACACACCCCCAAAACATCAGTGAGCCACCACCATGCTTCACAGTGGGGATGGTATTCTGTTCACTATAGGCCTTGTTGACCCCTCTCCAAACATAGCGCTTATGGTTGTGACCATTAAGTTCTATTTTGGACTCGTCCCTCCAAATTACATTGTGCCAGAAGCTATGAGGTGTGTCAAGGTGTTGTCGGGCATATTGTAACCGGGCTTTTTAGTGGCATTGGTGCCGTAAAGGCTTGTTTCTGGCAACTAGACCACGCAGCTCTTTTTTTTTTCAAGTATCGTCGTATTGTGCTCCTTGAAACAGCCACACCCTCTTTTTCCAGAGCAGCCTGTATTTCTCCTGAGGTTACCTGTGGGTTTTTCTTTATATCCCATACAATTCATCTGGCATTTTTGGTTGAAATCTTTCTTGGTCAACCTGACCTTGGCTTGGTATCAAGAGATCCCTGAATTTTCCACTTCTTAATAAGTGATTGAACAATACTGATTGGCATTTGCAAGGCTATGGATATCTTTTTATATCCATTTCCATCTTTATAAAGTTCCATTACCTTGTTACGCAGGTCTTTTGACAGTTCTTTTCTGCTCCCCATGGCTCAGTATCTAACCTGCTCAGTGCATCCACGTGAGAGCTAACAACCTCATTGACTATTTATACACAGACACTAATTGCAATTTAAAAAGCCACAGATGTTGGTAATTCACCTTTATTTGCCATTTTCACCTATGTGTGTCACCTTGTGTGTCTGTAACAAGGCCAAACATTCAAGGTTATGTAAACTTTTGATCAGGGCCATTTGGGTGATTTCTGTTATCATTATGATTTACAAAGGAGCCAGACAACTATGTGATAATAAATGGCTTCATATGATCACTTTCCTTAAATAAAATCAATCATATTTTCAAAATCAATGCCTAAATTTCACAATTTCTGCCAGGGTATGCAAATTTATGAGCACAACTCTAATATAAGCCTATTTAGGAAAAGTCATAGAAGGAGGAGGGTGTAGCTTTCAAAATGGCAGTTTTAATTTAATCACAAACTCAATTGGCGTAGGCATTTGGCGGTTCTAGTGTTATTATTAAACATCTGTCATAGGGCGCTACCAATATTAATTTGTTGAAGAATAAAATATATTTTTGAAAACCCTGTAATGCCAATTGTATCATTTTTGCTACATGAGTTTCTGAGACCTCTACGTCGTCAAGCAATCATCTGTGAAAACGTTCGCCGGGTAGAAATGGTTTTAAAAATGGAAACTCTTGTATTAGCTGCACCCATGTATTAACCGCTGTGGTTGAAAATGTTTTCAAAATCCATGTATAAGCCATGGTTTATTAACGGGAAATTACGGAAGTTATGCAATTGATGTTAGTGTAGATTTTATATACTATAGAAAGTCATGTGCCATGACCCTCCTGTCATTTTATTTTTAATGAATAACTTAACATTGTGTGACTTTACTTGAACTGAGACAATGCAGTTTATGAAAATGTCATGATAGAATTATGACCATCCTGTGTCACTTTTCTTAAACTAAGAATATACAGTTTATGACAATAGAAAAAAAGCATTATGAACATAATCATAGGAACAAAATAGGCCTATCACCGAGCTGTACATGCCCTTATGTTGGTCATTGGTCAAAGAGGATGTCATGTCCTGCTCCTGAAATCTACTACTGCTTTCATCCCAGTCATGAGAAACAAAGTGACATAGAAGTACTATTTATAAGAAGACTGGTGTTACAGAATAGTTTGACAGACTTGCCTAGGTGTCATAACCAGTCATAAAATAACACAATGTCATACCATTTTGAAATATGTGTCACTACAGTGTCATGACCATGTTAGGACAGGATATAACATGTTATGTCAGTTGTCATAAATGTTATGACATGGTTATGACGGAGTTATGACCACATTATGACACTTCACTTCAAGTGAAGTGTTACCCAAGAAACTTTATTAATTGTTGAATTGTTTGCAGGTATTCTCTGTCTTTAAGCTTGCCTGAATGTGTGCCAAATGATTAATCACTTATTGTTTTTAATTGCCCAAGTGCTTGGAATTATTTACTATTAATAATTTCCATTTCTTTCCTAGTCAAATCTGTTGATAAGAAGCTTGCTAAAGAAGAGAAGGCTAACGGTAAAGTACCACAATTATTTTTTGTTGTTATGATATCCTGTTCAGCAAACCAAATCTACAGATACTTTGTGATACTTCAATTTACATGCATGTGAGATTAAAATAAATATGCTAGCAAATGGTTAGGGCACACTTGGACTAAATCTTTGCAGTTACCATTACACACACCTGGACTCAAGTCCTCTTCTTATCCTCATGTGTTTGTAGACCCTCAGTTCCCTTTGTCTCTTGTATTGTTTGATGTTATGTGTATACTACGTATGTGTGTTTGGCATTACACAATCCTGTACCTTAGGTTACTGTAAGTTAAGAGTTTTATTGTATTTTCCATGACCCTGAAAGCCTAGTGCTGTACCTTGTATACTGCCAAGTAAAACCTAAATATGCCCAAAACCGCATCTGCTCTCCTCATCGCCCTGATACTGTGACAGAATACTCGGACAATCCATGGAGGAGGTCCTGCTTTTCATCCAGCGTCTATACGGTGCCAGTATAATCTCCAACACCACGGCTAGATCAGTCATCATCGCCCAGACAGGTGCCGTGGATTCATCCTTCAATGTGAGCTGTATTTTGCCCACCATGCCGGAACACCAACCTCAGGGAAAGCAAAGGTGGCCACCATCCACACCTTGCTAGTCAGGCTCTCTAGTGGGCTACTTCCGTCTAAGAAAGAAGCATGTCAGAGGTGAACTTGTACAACACCTTCATACAGCTGTTCCCGTCTATCTTTGACCACCCCCCCCCAGGAAAAGAAAGGGTCCCAGACCACCTCCGACTACGCCCTGTCCTTCAGGTGGTGATCACCATGTTTTGCAGCAGTCCGAGAGAGGATGTGCAGATGGAGCTGGCATGCCGGACGACCACCTGTCAAAAGATCGCCTGGACAACCTCCCCAAGGTGTGGTGCTGCCCACCTCATCCACCACCATTGGGTTTGGCCCCAGGTGAGGCAAAGTCCGGTTCTATGGAGGTGGGTGCTACTCATGTATCTGCTGCAGGGCTGCAGCGACGGTATTTCCAACAATGCCACGCACCACCAGCACTTTGCCTTCATGATATTCACCGCACCTAAACATTGGATCCTCCTTGGTCTGCCCTTGCTCCAACAACATGAACCTGACATCTCCTTGTCCCAGGGGAAATCCTAGGGTGGTCTCCAAGGATCAACATTGGTGGAGCAGTCGCCCTTCATCCCAACGTTCTACAGGCATACCATGACCTCCTCAATGCCTTCTCCAAGCCACGTGCCATCTATCTCCCTCCATATGTCTTTGGGGCTGTGCCATTGACCTGCTGCCTGGCGCCGTGCCCCTGTGCAGAGACCAAGGCTTATACCCAGTAGGCACTACAACAATCTGTCCATCCACCTCTCCAGCCTCCACTAGCTTCTTTGTGAAGCAGAAAGGTGGAGGTCTACGTCCCTGCATCGAATACGGGGATTATATGATGTTATGGTGCAATACCGTTAGCCCGTTCCATTAGTATCAGCAGCCTTAGAGCAACTCCAAGGAGCAAAGTACTTAAAATTAGATCTGCAAATTGCAGTTCGTTGTTCGCATCAAGGACGAAGTTGAGTGGAAAACGACATTCAACACTACATCCATTACAAATGGATGGCCATGCCTTATGGGTTAACCAATGTTGCTTCTGTTTTCCAAGCCTTTGTCAATGAGGTCTTTTGAGATGTGTTCGGCCTGTATGTAGTCGAGAAACTCCTTGAGAACCATATTGATGCCAAATTCCACTAGACTACCGTCTCCTTCCTGAGATACTGCATTGCGCCTACTTGAGTCGAAATGGAGGGCCACAAGCTCAACGCAATCAGGTCATAGTTAGTTCCCACTAGTGTCAAGGCACTAGAGTGCTTCCTGGGGTTTGCCAACATTTACCACTATTAATAATGGCTTTCTGCTCAGTAGCATCCCTCTCACTGAACTCCATAAATGGGGTCCTCGACACCTTTCTGCTGAGAGGGCATCCACCTCCTCAAGGGGCATTTCAC
Organism: Esox masquinongy; assembly: GCA_016801175.1. Classification (NCBI taxonomy): domain Eukaryota; kingdom Metazoa; phylum Chordata; class Actinopteri; order Esociformes; family Esocidae; genus Esox; species Esox masquinongy. Next base: position 41,019 of record JACXGI010005150.1, on the reverse strand, counting down.
CAATTGGCTTAGAGCTTTGTTCCATTTTTCATGTCCCTGCTTAGTACTTTACCTTGTCACTGCAAAGAGTGCCAGGTAAAACTGGCGTTTTGCCGCAACTGCGTCTGCTCTCCTCATCTCCTTGATAAAGTGAAAAAAATACACTGGTGAACTGTTATCACTTATAAAACCAATCAGGTTTTTCTCATCAGTGGTGTTCCAAACTTGCTGTGGCAAATGATAATAAGTGTGTAATTTGATAAGTGTGTAACGTAATTTCTAACAAGAAAATATTCATATAAATACACTAGGCAATGGTTAGGTCTCACTAATACATTGATCATTGTGCCATTAAAAACATGATCTCTTTCTTCAACAGCAGGGCCTGTTATAACAGACACCTTCACAGATGGTAAATATGATATTAACACAGATGTAATCTAAACCTTCTGTCAAGAGTACTCCCATCTCTAGATCAAATACATATTATGCTTTAACCAAAATATAACTAACAATGCCTTAAACAAGTTTATTCTAATTACCCTCATTCTTTGCAGACGAGATGCCCTACTTCCAGTGTTTTTTTGTGGATGAGGATGAAGCCCAGTTTCCCTTCTACTCCTTCTCTCCATTCCAGATGTGAGAGACATGCCCAGTGCAGAGCACAGTGTAGAAAACAATGGGATGCATTTGGGTAGATTCCTTTAATAATGACACTTACAAAAACTTAGCAATGGCATATGCTGCTGTCATGTTGCAGTCTTGGGTCCACAGCTGGTCTTTAAAAGAAACCTAGTAAAGCAAATTACGTAAAGTAACTGGACGTTTTTTTCTTCTTGAATTATATGAGTGCTCATGGACAATATAACATAGGCTGCCAACATCACTTCAGGTTGAGGTGTAGCATACCAAAATAAATGTGAAATACAGAGAATCTGAAATGGCACAAACACTGTAACAGCACTGTAACCTTGTGCTTAGTGCAGAACAAGGAAGTCTAAGTCATTGTCTGTCTCTTAAATGTCAATACAATTGGCCAAATACACAATTCTTAGTGGGCTGCTAAATCAGTGGTTTCCAAATTGTGAGGCATGCCCCTTACTGAGGGATTAGTCAGGGTAGTGCGTGTCCCACTCCCACAAAAAAGGAATTTCAAGGAATTTTGTCATCTTACTCTTACAGTCTTTCATAGTGGAATGCACCATAGCAATGTTTTATATTGGATGCTCAAGTTTTCTTGTCATATCAATTATTGCAAACCATAAAAGAGGTATTTAAAGCTTTTAAAATCTCAACTCAACTTAAGCTGTTTTGATGGAGCAAGTTTTTTTTTTTTGCAAACTGGCTTTTTTGTAATGTTTGAGTAACTTAGAGTTAACTATCACATGAACAACATTAGACGAGGCAACATTTTAGAATTACATGAACAGCAGCATTAAAATGACTGAAATATCCCCCTAATGTTAAAACGTATCAACAAAGGTTTAAATGTGAAACATTATCTTTCTGGTGTGACATCTTTACGGCACTGCATGTAATCATAGAAATATGCATGGTAAGGGATTTATCCCAATAATGGAAGGTGGGCAAAGTGAAAACGTTTCATACTAACAACAGTTGCTCTTTACCTCACTTTGACCTTTGTTTGAGTTTGTCTTGAATGTTGTATTCAACTGAATTTGATGCCCTTGTTTTTGCCACAATGGTAATTACTATCACAGTGTGATAGTAATTCCTTTTAAGCTGATTGTTTCTTTTGACATTCTTGGAGGATCATCTCTGTATTAATTTTTCATTCTACATTTACTTTGAAATAAGGAAGTACATGGTGTTAGTATGATTTTCTTTCTGCTCATGTTCACTGACTTAGTGTCTCACGAAGATATGTTTTGGTTGGAACCAAAAATCTCAAATTTGGGTTTATCAGGCCAAAGGACAGATTTCCACCGGTCTTATATTCTGTACACCCAATTAGTGTGTAATAAAGAACATATGCTGATATTCCATATGTAATATGTAATAAAGATTTTATGCTGATATTTTTGTGGGAAAACTGTTTCCAAAAAATTTGCAATAACTCAGGAACTTAGGAATCCAATTAGACTTTAATATAAATCATAAAACGATGACTGTCACAGAAGCCAGGCCCATCTGCAGATACACCCATTGTTTAAGACCTGGACCCTTACTTTTACACAGTAACATCTTACATGACGTGATCTGACCATCCCTTTATGTTAATCCCTTGGGCGTGTGCCACCTCTGTTTCACAACTTTCTGGGGTCCGCCCTCTAAATCATTAAACAATGGTGGTGCAAGTTGCAGACACCTCACAAAAGTAATAGAGACATTAGGGCCCTTAACATGATGGTATCATGAATGTATCATACATGATGGTATGTTGCTGATACATTAATGATTATTTCAATACAAGATGCAAAAACAAGGACATTTCTAAGTAACCCCAAACTTTTGAACAGTAGTGTGTCTTCTGCTAGGAACATCATGTGGCTCTATAAATTAAGGACAACCACAACTACACATAAAATTGACTTGTAGCACTATCAGTACATGGTGCCTTACCAAAATTTAACAAAAACTACATTCATTTTTCAGATCTTGTTCATCCTTTAATATACCTAGCTCCTCCTTGCCCATTATGTGCGCTACACATCTCACCATGCTAGAAATCTCTCAGACATGATACCCACCACCTAAGGATCCCCAAGGGTGAAAATGTGTCTCATTGGACTCACTTATGCAGCAGATCTTCCTTTGAGGTCAGAACACGAATCTGAACACGACCCTATATATTACAGGTGTCAAACCAGTTCCACATAGGGCCATTGTAATCTCTGAACGCCAAGTGAGGACAGTAGGTTGACATTCAATTTCAACAAACGTAAGCTTGAGTTGTATTGAGATATTATGTCAAAATTAAGATAACCTGAATTTTGAAAATAAACATGGGTAGCTAAATGCTGAAACATCTGTCAGTACCGGTATGTTGCACAAAACCCTATATTTGTTGCAGAAGTATGCTGCTTGGGTACATTTGCAGTTTTTGCCGATTGCTTAGACAATGAAATTAAATGTTTAGATAAAAGCAACAAAACCTTAACTTTTGTAACCATGGCTTAACACTAGGACCGCCAAATGCCTATGGGAATTGGTGTTTGAGTTTGTAATTAAAATAAAACTGCCATTTTCAAAGCTACATCCTCCTTGTTACATTACTTTTCCTAAATAGGTGTATATTACATTGTTCTGTTGTCAGAATCCTAAACTCACAAACAGAAAGCTATTTAGAGACAATTTACCAGTTTTTTTTACCCTGTTTTCCGACTTAAGCACCAATAGCCCACGGCACGTAGCATTGGTACCAAATGGTACCCAGGCACCAATCACCTCTCACTGAATGCGCGATACTCCAGACATTGGCCTACGCAATCTGTATCCAGAGTAGCCCCAGAATCCAGAGCAGCCCCTGACGAGATAGCCTACTGAAATAGCTTTTCCCCTTCTATTTTCCGCGAGTTGGGCTACAGGATTACTGCATTTTAGTCGCCATGCATTTATGCAGGCAAAACAAGCGCGCAGGGTTGCCAAAACAAGTGCGTTGTGCAACTTCGTTATCATCTATTGACCGGTTGCTACTGTTGGTCAGTGGTCAATGTTGGAGGACAAGGCAAGATGCCTAACTGAACAGGCATGCTTGAACCTACTGTATTAGGTTCATATGCACCGCTTCTCTAATTGTGGTGCCACCTAGAAACTATACATTTGAAAGGGCTTAATACTGCAAATGTTTTCTTTCAACTCCCAAAACTAGCCTAATACATTGAGCTAATTTGTTTAGAAAGAGAGCAAGATGCTGTGTGATTTTGGAAAAATGCCTTGCATGTTTTAGGGAGAAAAACTATCAGTCATATTCTTCGTGGCACAATATCGAGTAAGATGACATTGACCAGTATTTCATATTTTGTCATCCAAGTTTATTGGCCCTGCAAATGTTGTCTAAAATATCATCAAGATCTGTATCTGTTAACCTGGCAATCTCGCCAATATTACTAGTCAGATATTCCTCTGGGTAAATGTTTATTTAAGTTTTTCTTAAATAAACGTTTTGATAAAGTTTATTTATCAAATGCACCGAATAACACAGTGTCCTCCTACACAATGAAATTCTTGTGACATGGCACCCGACATCTACGTAGTAAGAATTAAGAAATATATAAAGTAAAAAATATAGCAATAATATACAATGTAAAAGAGTAGGATGGGGAATATGAAGAATATGGGTAGAAGTATTGAATATTATAGATACAATGAATGTAGTATGCACATGAATGGTACATACAAAGGAATATTGTAATGTACATTGAATGTACTTGAAAAGAAATCATCTGGAATGTTCATGTGTGATCAGTATGATCTTAGATCAGTATTGCTGGTTGCAGAGTAGTGTAGAGTGTCAAGTGCCTAGTGTTTTCAGTGTGCACGGACATAATGGAATGGGAACACCTCAATCTTACTGAAAGTCCCACCCCTAAATTGCTTTTGAATTGTGTAGACATGCAAACAATAATTTCATTATTAAATGGATAATTACATTATTAAATAAATAAATATATACACATTGCATTTGCTTTGTGTATACTTTTGTGTCGTCCAAATGCAATAGATATTTCATTTGGATGGTGTAAAATTGTGTCGTTCAAATACAATAAACATTTCATTTGGATGCTGTGAACTTGAGCACTGTCCATATACAATACACATTTCATTTGGATGGTGTAAAGTAGTACATCGTCCAAATGCAATGGGGCGGGACCTAACCCATTTGATAGAGCTGTTCTCATTGGACTGCAGTGTTTTATGCTTGGAACACTGTGATTGGACAGTTGAATGCAAACTATACGATGAACTTGTTTTTCAAATAGCACACAAACAAGTTCCATTGTTTCCTTGTCCATTATGGATACATAATGTGGTCGCTTTGAGAACTCTTTAACCAGAAAATGTATTTTGTTTGCTAGTGGCCTGTTTTCAGTTACTTTCATCGCGGCAACCGCAGGATCAGGTGGAGGACCAGAGAAGTGTGTGTGTCTTGAAATAGAGGAGACAATTACCTTACCATTGGCATCACACCTAACCATTGGCCTGCTACATTTTGGCCTAGGCTATATATATTTTTGGGTGGTGTCAGGAGTAATGTGTTATTATTAACGTTAAATCTGTAAATTATAACTAGGAAGTGGAGATGTGTATAGTTTCTAGGAGGCTACACAATTAGAGAAGTTTCTCAAAGTGACCCAATTATGTATCCATAACGGACAAGGAAACACAAACTCATTTGTGTGCTACATGATTGACAACCCTCATCTGATGGTTTCTTCTCAAGTGTCCAATCACAGTGTTTCAAGCATAAAACACAGTCCAATGTGGACAGCTCTATCAAATGGGTGAGGTCCCGCCCCATTGCATTTGGATGAGGCACAACTTCACACCATCCAAATGAAATGTCTATTTCATTTGGATGATGCATATATGTACACAATGCAAATGCAATGTGTATTTATTTATTCATTTACGTATTTATTTATTTATTCATTTATTTATTTCATATTATGGCACATTTAGTCCTCCATACTTGTGTAGGCTAATTCATCAAAGGTAAATCTAAAATGTCAATCTAAATAATTATTCACTAAACAAAATACCAGACATTCTTTAGCAATCACCAATTCAACAAACGTATTAGACCGTTACTGTTTTTATTAGGAGAGAAAAATGATATCACATTCACATCATGTCATCTCTCTTTGAATTTTCTCAGCTGGAAGAGTAAGATTCTACAGATGTATGAGGCTAAATAATTTTTCACAAAAAGAAATACCAATGATCACCAATTATCAATTCAACAAAGTTATTACACCATTACTGTTTTTATTAGGAGAAAAAAACAAAATTGCATACACATCCTAACATCTCTCTATGAATTTTTTATATACATTATGATTTTATAATATTTTACTGACGAGTAAGATTCTACAAATGTATTAGGCTAAATAGTTATTCACAAAAAAATACCAACGATGTAAAAGGAGGTACTTGTCACTGGCCTGTTTCGGTGTTCTACATCCTTTTAGACATGGCTACTATCAACGCACACATGATATACAAAGCAATCTCTCAACAAGACAATCAGCAGAAGGCATTTAATAATGGATCTGGCATGTGAGCTTTGTGAAAACTACATGAATTCCAAGACAGCCAAGAAGCAAGCCGCCAAGGAGGCAGCACGTCCCACTCTTCCTCTTACGAAGCCTCGGCAGCTCATAACTGGCAAGAAGACACAGTTTCAAGTCAGCAAGTGCACAAGGAACAAGACCAATGAGAACTGAGTGTAGTACAACCGTTTTGTTTACTGGTCTTGCTTACGCAAACCCCCGAAGCTGTGTGCTGACTGTGGGGTAGAAGTTTTGAAGTTCGAGCAAAATGTGTAAATGCATGGGATTTTGTAGCCAACATCATCCAAAGCAATGACAAATTACTTTGCTATATTTCATCAAATAGTCAATGTCGTTATTCGTGTGGGCTACTGTAAGTAGTTAATATAGGATGGCTTCTGTCACTTTGAATGATTGATTGACATGTAGGTGGGACTTCCGACCTGGGGCCAGGACTTCTGGTTTAGGGCAGGACTACCTGTGTGATATTTGCAGGGGTTGGACTTCCTGTGTGACGTATGCACGGCTGGGACTTCCAGTGTGACATATGTTCCAGGTTGGTACTTCCTGTGTAACGTATGCATGTCCGGGGGGATGAAATATGGTAAGGGGGTGTGTGGCTTGTAATTTATGGTGACTCTGATGTTTAACAATAAGGCTCCAGAGTTCTGGGAATGTTAAATTCACCAGACATTTGATGTTAAGATAAGTAACGATAAGTCCGATGTTTAAGAATAGGGCACCAGGGTTCGGGAATGTTAAATTAAGGGTTATCGATTCAACCGTCTTACCTGCCAAGAGACTACCATTGGCTTGACCGGCATGGCACTCAGCTAGGACCTCTTAATCTACCATACCTGTCAAATGCTGAAAAGAGTAATCACAAAATGGACAAATGCCTTGCACCACATGTTTTAATGATCATCAAAGCAACATTGAGTATGATCCTGGAAAACGTTGTTGCGGATATTCTCCACAAAACATGCATTGGATGTTAAGTGGACCACCCGAGTCAAAGAAGGCATTTTGTCTCGACCCACCTGATTATTTTTTTGAGACCCATAATGATGACATAGTGGAGACAGTTTTAACACCGTGACTGAAACGTGCTGGTCAAGGCTTTGAATTCAAGCACGGCTGACTGAAATTCATGTGGCAGATAAGAATTTTCGGTACAAATTCAAGTCGAAGCCGTACATCACACAGAGACTGAGTGAGAATAGGGAATACATGAATACATGGATAAATTTAATGTGGAAGCTGTATGCGAAGCAGTTGCATCTTGGTGCGACGAAACCCAAGAGACTGTTTCAACAGAAATCTGAATGTTTGTGTCTCTTTTCTGAAATTCTTGGACATTGTGTAACTCCAAAGACTCAAATAAAACAATGTTAAACACGTATTACTTCTCTTTATTGACCCAATGCTCTATGATGTCTGAACAGGTTATGAAAAGTATTTACTACAACCCGTCAAACCGTGGTGCTTAAGTGGGTAGAGAGGGTTTGAAAAGAGCGTACTTGGAAAAAAACGTGGAGATCCTCAAAAATGGTGTGGCAAATGATTGGCTATTGGCCCAAGATACATACAAGCTACACAGGCCTGTAGCTATAAATTTTCTAAAAAATAAGAGTTATTGTTCATGGATTTGGTTGACATCCATGAACAATTTCAACTGGATTTTGTCGACATGAGTGCTTATAGTGTGGAAAACGATAACATGAAATTTATGTTAACATGCATAGATGTATTAAATAAATACGCCTGGGTCCGTGTGCTGAGAAATAAAAGCGCTATCAAGGTAAAGTGTGCATTTGAAGACATTAAAAGGAGGAACCCTCAAAAATGTCCAAATGGACAATGGGAAGGAGTTTTTTAATTCACATTTTGAATTGTTAATGAAGTAGAACATAATTTCCTGTAGCAAAATGTTTTATGTCAAAGCGAGCATTGTTTAGAGATTTAATAAAAAAATTAAACAAAATCACGAATGTGGCAGTATCTCATGGCTGCCACCACACATTGTCATTTTGAAATGATTCAAGATTTGGTTCGTGGTTACAGCCATATCTACCATCAGTCTATTAAGATGAAGCCTGTTGACATTTGTGAAGAAAATGTTAGACTACTTCTCAAGAACCGGTATGGTACAACAGTGAGAAATGGTAATCCAAGTTCCAAGTTGGAGATACTGTGAGACTCTCAAAGTTGAGAGGGGCGTTTACCAAAGGCTACAAAAAAGGGTACACTGATGAATATTTTACAATAACAGAACGCTTTTCTAGGATGCCACCTGCATACAGAATAAGAGATTACGATGGTGATGTGATCGTTGGGACCTTATGAACAGGAATTACTGAAAATAATTGTGGCTAAAGATAAAACTTTTAAAGTGGAAGCAGTTCTGGATGAGAAAGTACAGAAAGGGAAGAAAATGAGTCTCATGAAATGGCTTGGTTGGCCTGAGAATTTCAACAGTTGGATAGCACTGGAACAAGTAATTGACCTATAAACAGGTTAAAAACACTAGGATTTGTTGGACCACGTCATTTACAGCAACTGCGATCAGCATGGGTGATGGCATTTTCTACATAACGCTGCTTGATAACTCGTTGAGGCATATCTATCCAAACAATTCGAGCCTTACCACAAAATTTGCCAAAGGTATAGATTTAAAAGGTGATTGGGAAGTGTCTTTGATAAAATACCCACATATGTGGAAGACTTTTACATGGGGTGAAAACGCATTTGAACTACATGCCTCGAAACACAACAAAACTTGGAAATATGATCTCACCACCAGTTATTACAATGGCATAGGAAAAACTAGTGGCAGAGATCTTTTTTTTTTAAACCACATGGCGTATGGGTGGGGTATGAGGAATTTAAAAATAGAATGTTTCTAAAAGGGGAGCCCCATTTTAGTTTCCAACTAAAATGGGGCTCCCCTAGTGAAAGTTGGAACAGATATTAGGCTTAAAACCCAGCGAATGGTGGTACGCCCCGTGGTACGCCCCATTCCCTGCAGATATTCTGGCAGGGTTTAACACCTGATACATCTACACAGATATAATTGATTATCAAAAAGTTGGAGAAAGTCATGTCTGTTGAAATATATGAATGTGTGCTTGTTTATGTTTAGATAGCAAAAGAACATCTGTTTATCTGTACACAGGAAGTCACGTTCATTCAAAGCGTGACAGTAAGTAGCCAATGGGTTTACAGTAATTCTGTCATCTATGTCTGTAAAGTTGAGGTACGACCGGAAGTTCTTGGAGATTGAGTGAGATGAGCTTGAGTTTGTAAGACCGAGTATCGAGTCATGAACAATACACTATCAAATGCTGAAATAAATAATAGAATTAATCTCTCCCTTGACGACGAGGTACGCGGTTATTATTTCAACCACTATATGAAACTGCTGATTTCTAACAGCATGTTGCCGCGACCAGATGGATTATCTTATCGATTCTACGGAAGAAATACTGTTTTGACGGAACGTGTGAGCTAACTAGCTAACCAAAGGAGTTTTGGTTACAGATGAACAGTGAGTCGTACAGTTACACCATATAACCAACTGTCAAGATTGCAAAAGCATATGGTAGTCGAACAAGCCTTTGTACCCCCCCTCCGTATTTATTGCGTTGATGATAATGTTTTAATCCATAAGGCCTCAAGGGGGGTCTCACAACAATGTGGTTAGGCCTTTACCAGGCCCACCGCATGGTAATTTTCTGCTGCGTGCTGAGCTGTTCGCTAGCACACATGGGTACATCTAAACCTAGTTATAAATTAGAAATTAGAATGAGGAATCCACATGGTAATAGACTTTCAATATAAGGACACACTGTGTCCCATAAGGACTGAATTTGAATCTAAAATAGTCATAGCCTACAAAAGAGGGTAAAACAGCCAAAGCGAGTTTATTCCCCACAATAAAATTAGATGACCTATTTGAATGCTGAATTGAGTTTGATTAAATAACAGTTTCTCTTTTGTTTGTATTTACAATGATAACTGGGATAATACTTTTTTTAAAACCAACGCCTGATACTTGTTAAGGAAGTTTAAATTCTAAAATTGTAAACTAACTAATGAACAAATAGGGTATTGATGTAACAGTGTTTAAGGCAGTAAGTGTCCTTTGGATTACTTATTGTACCTTGATTTTAGTGACGTCATATATCTGCTTTCTGTCAAGGTCACAATTTTTGGGAGTTTTCTAAATCTTCAGCAACAAAGGATATCGGCTAAGTTGAAAGAATAACAGGCAGTCTGAGGACCATGTCATATTTTTAATGTGTGGGATTTTAAATGTTATATACATTAAACAATGCATTTGGCCTTTGTTTCTGGCTCACCATAAGTGGGTGAAGCTAAGGGCTCCAGGAAGGGGGGAAGACCCCCTGGAATAGCCATTGTTTCCCATTACATCAGGGTAGCCTATTACTAAGAGTTAAATTTGAGTGTTCAGACTGGTCTCACCTGTGGTAATTCCCTCAACATGAGCATATTCAGGTTTGGGATAGACAAACATTAATGAAAGCCTAAATATATTTTCCTCTCAATAGCATTAACGTTGAAATGTATGATTTTGAAAGCAACTGAAGTGAGGGTAGAGACCTAAAGTCATCCCCCATTTTTGATGATAGAACAATCTTAATGTCAATAGAACCACAGGCGTGGTCAAAAATGCATAAAAGTTGTGATTTAGGGTTTGGCTGACCGTCACTATTTGGAATAAAAATGAATCAAAGTTTGTGAATTCCCTAAAATTTAGGAGGTTAATCAAGACAATGTGTTTGTCATGAGGTAGTTTGGACATTGTCCTGTGAAAATGCTAAATTTGGGTGCTGTAGCTAGGCTAATACAGTTGCCCTGGGCCCGGTTTCCCAAAGCACTAAGATGATCGTAAGATGCACGTAAGTGCCTCATTATTTTATCAGTGCGTTTCCCGAAAGCATTGTTACTTAAGTGGCACGTAACATCGCTCGTTAATTAACAAGCACTCCGGACCACTCGTTAGTCCAACTTAACCAATCTTAACAGGTATTTTACTGGTTTTGTGAAACAGCGCCCCCCTCAACATGCGAGGAGTGATCGCAAACAGTTAATATCAAGGCAATAGAACGAATAAAAGGTAAAAAAACAGTTTTGATTTAGACAAATTTATTAAGACAAATTCGATAATAAGTGCATGACTGGATGTAAATGCAATTGGTCAACTGAGGATTAAGAAAAACGTACATAAAACAAGAAATAGGACAATTAAACAAAAGTGTTCAAAATGAACCGTTCACGAGTCAAACCCTGCATCGTGCTGGAACTATATTTGATGGATTGGTGCTGGTGCCTCCACCTCGTCAAGAAGAACATTGTTTTCTTCAGCTCTGAATGCTTGTTTTCTCTTGCATTCCATTTTTATTTCAAACAATTAGAATAGATTTTTCCAACAATGCTTTATATTCCCAGTTAACCAATCATGTTTTGATTGCTATGTGATTTAAGTAACATACAGCTCCGGAAAAAATTAAGAGACCCCTCCTAATTTTTCTTAAATCAGCATCTCAACATGTATAGCAGACATTCCATTCCAGTGTCTGTTAAATTCCAACACAGGCACACCTCATTTTACTTAATGAGGTACTGATTAGGTAATTACCTGAACCAAATCTAATTTAACGAGGAAAAGTATAAAAACCACTGCTGTGGTCATCACTATCCTCTTGCAATAGGACCAGCTGGATGGCAAAAACAGTGCAAATAGTATCTCAAAGGTAATTTGAATAAAAAAATAACTATTCAGCATGTCAAAAGAGTTGAAAAGCAAAGCTTTGAGTGAGGAAAAGAAGGGTTCAATTCTGGCTTTACTGGCAGAGGGATACAGTGAATGTCAGGTTGCTTCCATCCTGAAAATTTCAAAGATGGCAGTTCATAAGAACAAGGTCAAGCAACAGACATTGGGGACAACAAAGCTACAGACTAGCAGAGAGCGAAAACAACTGTCCACTGACCGAGATGACCGTCAACTCATTCGAATGTCACTCAACAACCGTAGGATGACATCAAGTGACCTACAAAAAGAATGGCAAACAGCAGCTGGGGTGAAGTGCACGGCGAGGACGGTCCGAAACAGGCTCCTAGGGGCAGGGCTGAAGTCATGCAAGAGCCAGGCTGAAGTTTGCAAAAGACCAAAAGGATTAAACCATAGAGGAATGGAGTAAGGTCATCTTCTCTGACGAGTCAAATTTTTAGCTTTGCCCAACACCTTGTCGTCTAATGGTTAGACGGAGACCTGGAGAAGCCTACAAGCCACAGTGTCTCGCACCCACTGTGAAATTTGGTGGAGGATCGGTGATGATCTGGGGATGCTTCAACAAGGCTGGAATCGGGCAGATTTGTCTTTGTGAACGACGCATGAATCAAGCCAAGTACAAGGTTATCCTTGAAGAACACCTGCTTCCTTCTGCTCTGACAATGTTCCCCAACTCTAAGAATTGGTTTTTCCAGCAGGACAATGCTCCATGCCACACAGCCAAGGTGAAAAATGTTCATTTTACTCAAACACATAACTGTGAATAGTAAAACCAGAGAAACTGATAATTTTGCAGTGGTCTCTTAATTTTTTCTAAGGCTGTATATTCTATATAGCTACCGGAGAAACTGATAACTGGAAGTCACGTGATGATTTTGACTGGCTGAAGTCCACCCCATTGGTTGCAAATAACAGCTGCGCTCACCATAAATTTCACTACTTCTTCAAGTTTTGCATTTTCTTATTGATGCCTAGTAGAATACATTGCCAGCGATATTATATGCTTCTGATAAGTCAGCAAGCTCTATTGAAATGCAATAGGCTATATTTCAAAACGTTTTCATGGCATAATTCCATTCCAAGCCCCAAAGATGGCCTAATTTCATTCCAAACGGCCATAACGTGGTACTTACGATGCACTTTATAAAGAGCGACCAACGTGGTGGTTTGGGAAACAGGCATAGGTCCGTCGTAACAAAGTCCATCTTAAGGCTACGTGTATCATTAAACCATCGTAAGTGCTACGTTATCGGGAAACCGGGCCCTGGTGGGCTGGAGTTTTTTCTCCTAAAATTTACCTGAGCAGCCTATCCCCTAGTGGGCATACTGATTATTTTGTTAGGCATGTGCCAAGAAACTACAGGAGTTTTATGAATGCATGATAGCCACTTTTGTAGACCTGTGTGATGGTACTGAGGTAAAGTCAAATTTGAGAGCTGTTTAGCTATGTTAGACAAATTTGTTAATAGGTTATATGGTTTATAATTCCTTCGCACAAGCGACCGTGTTGCACATTGATGTCTTTGATTGTGTTAGTGAAGGTTTGTGTTTTTTAACATTTTCACTTTGTTTTGATGAATATTCATTATGCAACTCCTTCTCAAATAGATTTTAGATCCATCCCTATTACCAATTCTCTATTTTTCATGTCTATCCTGACATGATGGCCAGTGCGGGTTCAGGATGGCGCCTCCTGTGGCAGTATTTGTCATTGACCTGCTTTCACTTATGGTGTCACTTTGCATTTACTTAATGAAGTGAAAGCTGAGGGGATGTATGATATGATAATTGATTATGATTGGATGGAAAGAGTTGAGCTTAGGGCTCAAAGCAAATCAAATTGGTAGTCATGGGGAGTTACTTGAATATTAGTTTTTTTATTGTCTTCATTGTTGGGAGTTGACGGAACAATACCCAGTGGATGAAAGTCCGGTGGACTGTTGAACCACACTAATCGTTGTTTTGCAGTTATACTGTCAACAGATCGGGACATCACAACCCATTTTCTGATGGTACATCATGTCACTGACTGGACACAGACAACAGTGTGAGTACCAGCAACATGTTCAAGAAGGATTTCTACAACAAATCTGTTCCAAATCTTCCTGACCACTCACATGGCAGAACGATGCCAGGGTCAGATCACTTGGCTTCACACTCCATTTCTAGATGAATCATCAACAGTGAGATGAGAGGAGAATCCACCTGAGTCCTGAAGGACTCCACATATTACAGGTCAGAGTACCACGGGCCAGTTGACTGGACAGGTCTCATGGTCCCAACACAGTGGAAGACATTGCTGTGGTGTTAATCTTGAATTAGTGAAGTGTTGTAAACACACTATTCAAATACACACCTACACTGACTTGTTAGAACAACCAGGCAATTTGCTGGGTCCACATCACACTGACTGCAATAACCTACATTAATACTTGGAACAGCGGGAGACGCGCAAAAGGTTGGGCAGAAATGAGGCCTCCCGTACAAGCTGTTACCCCCCGCCCGTTTCGTCTGAAAAATAGGCCGCAGGCGCGGGGCTGAAGAGACGGCCCTCCGGTTCGCCAAAGTCGAAGTGGGGCGTCGGTGGGGCCCGCAGCCCCTGAAATACACATTTTTTTTTAAAAAGTGACAAAAACGTCAGTTTTTGGCAAGCAACCGTACAGGTGGCAAGCGACCGTACTGGCCTAATGTCGGAATACCGGGCAAATGTACGCCGGCTTTTTTCTCTGTTTTAAACCTGATCGTTGGTCCAATCTCGGCCAAAATCGACGAGCTCAGGGGCGACGGCCCCTGCTCTGTGGGGAGGGTGGAAAATCCACAAAATATTAGATCCACTTTGAGATGGCGCATGAAACGTTTTCCAAACGGCACGAGATGACAAGGCTGCATTTTTTTCTCTGCTTCCTGCGTACGTACACGTGTCAACGGTGCGAGGACAATCAACGGCGTGAATTTAGCCCTAATAGTCACGGGAGATATGGAACCGGGGACAAATGGCGGTATGGAAAACTAGACATTTTCCAAAGAAGGCACCGACACCGCCACACATCGGGGATCTCCCAGAGTCTGTTAATCCCCGTCTGGGGCCCGTAGGCGGTTCCTGTCTGGAGATGCAATGTGATAAACTGGCAGTGTAATACACTACCACCGGCAATGCAGTACACTGCAAATGTACACCATCCAATTGCAATGTATATGAAGGGGTTGGAAATACTCCCAATTGTAACAAAAGAAGTAAACCTCTTAGAGACGTGGGAGCTATTTTATCCAAGCATATAACAAGAGGCCCTTCCAATAGGCCCTAAAATTAAGCATATTGAGACCTCTTTACCTTCTAGAATTGGGGAGCAATTCCTACCCATTGATATACATTGCAATTGGACTGTGTACAGTTGAAACGTTAATCATTGCTACTGACAGTGTAATACACTGCCACTGGCAATGTTATACACTGCCACTGGCAATGTAATAAACTGACAATGGCAATGTAATAAACTGCAAACTTACCCCATCCAATTGCAATGTATATCAATGGGTTGGAAATACTGCCCAATTGAAAAAAGGATATAGACCACTTGGAGAAGTGGGGGTTTGATTTTCCAAGTTAATGAAAATAGGCCCTTTATATTTGTTGTAAAATTATGCATTTTAAGACTTTTTTACACATTAAAATTGTGCAGAATTTCCTACCCATTCATTTACATTGCAAATGGCACAAGTCTGGTAAAGTGACTCATGTACATTGGCAATGTGTATGAATGGGTAGGAAATACTGCTTATTTGTACAACAGGAGGAGACATCTTAGAGATATGGGAGTTGGATTTTACAAGCATACATCAAGAGGCACTTTAAATAGGCTTTAGAATTAAACATTTTAAGCCTTTTCTACGTTGTACAATTGGACAGTATTTCCTACCCATTCATTTACATTACAAAGGGCACAAGTCCGGTAGGCTGACTTATGTACATTGGCAATGTACATGAATGGGTAGGAAATACTGCCCAATTGTCCAAAAGAATTATACCTCTTAGAGACATTGGAGTTGGATTCTTCAAGCATGCAATAAGAGGCACTTTCAATAGGCCTTAAAACCAAGCACTTTAAGCCTTTTTTACGTCGTACAATTGGGCAGTATTTCCTACCCATTCAGTTACATTACAAACGGCACAAGTCTGGTAAGGTGACTCATGTACATTAGCAATGTACATGAATGGATAGGAAATACTGCCCAATTGTACAGAAGAAGGAGACATCTTAGAGACATGGGAGTTCCATTCTTCAAACATACATTAAGAGGCCCTTACAATAGGCTTTAGAATTAAGCATTTTAAGCCTTTTTTACATTGTACACTTGGGTGGTATTTTCTACCCATTCATATACATTGCAAATAGCACAAGTCTGGTAAGGTGACTCAAGTACATTGGCAATGTATATGAATGGGTAGGAAATACTGCCCGATTGTACAACAAAAGGGGACCCCTAACAGGCATGGGAGTCTACTATCCGCAGCAAATAGCAAGGGGCCCTTTCAATAGGCCCTAAATGGGACCATTTCACGCCTTTTTTCCCTTGTACAATTGGGAGGTATTTTCTCCCCATTCAGAAACACTACTTGTGGACGGTGTACTCTTGCTGTGTATTACTCTACCCCCGGCAATGTATTACACTGTACCTGGACAGTAAATGTGCCGTGTAATACACTGCCATCGGCAATGTAATACATTGGATGTGGATGTAGACTAGACCCGAAACACATCCTGTGTAGTAGTGATGTGTTTTTGACATATTGCGGCCCGTAGGTCGTTCATAGACACACCGTTTTCGACGTGCTCATTCGGGGGAATGGGGAGATGAATCATCCACACAGTTATGCTAACTCTGTGCAGTTTTTCATTCTGCAATTGTACACTTTCTATTCAGCAATTGTACACTTTGTTCTCTCCCATTGACAATATATTGCCTACTCCTCAAATTTCACCTAAAACTTTAACAGGTTTCTGAGTGTCGTAAAGAACTGTGTTTCGGATATGTTCATCGGGGGTGGGCCTAGTCTACCTGATACGATTCGTAGCCTCCTGCATCCACAGGAAGTCACTTGTGACCCGTGAAATGTGTTACAAAGTCATCCCATAGACACTACATTGTCTACTCCTTAAATTTCAACTCAGCCTTTAAAGGGTTTTCGAGAGTCATGAAGAACTGTGCTTTGGATATGTTCATCATAGGGTGGCCTTGTCCAACCTCTATGATTTTTAGTGGGTCAAAATTTTCACTTGGGGGAGTTTGGACCTGAGGTGTATCTGAGATCCCATTGGCCGTACAGTGTATTACATTGCCACCGGCAATGTAGTACACTGGGTCTGTACATTCCCAATGTATTTGAATAGGGTTGAAATAACCAAAATGTACATGGACTTGGGGGCAAACAGTGACAATATTCTGGGTAACGTTGTGTCCATTACATGTTTATTTTACCCCATTCAAATACATTGCATATGGCACAAGTGCGGTAAGGTGACTCATGAACATTAGCAAGGTACATGAATGGGTAGGAAATACTTCCTGATTGTACAACAGAAGGGGACCCCTAAAAGGCATGGGAGTTTACTATTCTCAGCAAATAGCAAGAGACCCTTTCAATAGGCCCTAAATGGGACCATTTCAAGCCTTCTTTCCCTTGTACAATTGGGAGGTATTTACCCCCCATTCATAAACATTACTTGTGGACGGCATACTCTTGCTGTGTATTACTCCGCCCCCTGCAATGCATTACATTGGACAGTAGTCATGCAGTGTATTACACTACCAACGGCAATGTAATACACTGGATATGGACAGTAGTCTTGCAGTGTAATACAATGTAACCGGTTATTTAATTCACTGAATCTGGATGTAGACCTGGCCCGATAAACATCCTGTGTAGCAGTGATTTGTGAGTAAACGTCAAAATTTGCACTCGGGGGACTTTGGACCGAAGTGTATGGGTAATCACATTGGGTGTACATTTCAGCAGTAAGGAATGTACATTTACCCAGTAAATATCAAAATTTGGGAGTATGGAGTGAAGTGTATTATGGGTAATCCCATTTGGTGTACAATTGGGAAGTATTACATGTACATTTGCCCAGCAAACGTCAAAATGTGGACTTGGGGGTGTATGGAGTGAAGTGTATTATGGGTAATCCCATTGGGCGTACAATTGGGAAGTATAGCATGTACATTTGCCCAGTAAACACCAAAATATTCACTCGGGGGAGTTCTGAACTGAGGTGTATGGGTGATCCCATTGGACTTAGTGTATTACATTGCCGCCGGCAATGTAGTACACTGGACATGTACCTCTAAAACCACTTACATTTTGAGTACACCCCTTAGATTTGCCATTGTCAATTTTGGTGATTTTATCAGAATTTATCCTTCTATACAATCCATGTTTAATAGCTCACTATCCATATGAGCAAAAGATCTACAAACCAGTGTGGTGTGTTCCTTTACAGGTCTTCTGAAAGGTACAACTTTTATTCTTTCCAAATTCAGTATCTGTATTTTATATTAAAATTACATGTATTATTACAATTCTGTAACATAACTGACATTGCCTTTTTAATAGCTTCCAATCCAGATGACGTGGACCTCTATAACCACTTGAATTTGGTTCAGTGACCTTTCTTGTCAAGAGTACGCCCCTTAGTTTTGCCAGGATTGTATAGAATTCTGAGAAAAATTCTGAAAAAAATCAACAAAATTGAAAATGGCAAATCGAAGGGGCGTACTCTAGACAAGGAAGGTCAGTGACCAAAATGCAAGTGGTTTTTGAGATACATCTGTAAAGGAAGCTATTAAAAAAAGTTAATGTAATTAGGTAATAGAGTTGTAATAAATCATGTAATTTTAATAAAACCATAAAAAAACAAGGCAAGCCTAGTTCAGCCAGCCCACAATTAAAATGAATAAGTATTGTTGCCCTCACTGCATTCGAACCCAAGTCTCCCACGTGAAAAGCACTATTTTTAACCACTACAACAAAGTGATGCATGTTTGATCAGTCCCTAGACATCATTGAGTTAAACTGACTAACGTTTCTTATTAAGTTTACCTTCACCACAAAGTGTTGATGAACTGTATGGCTTTTGCCACTGGCCGTTTTAACAGCCAGTAATAGGCTTACTAGTAGCCAGTAATTATTAGCCAGTAATAGGCTTACTAGTAACTACTAACTTCCTAGGAATAATCATAAGAATTGAGCAATTTCTAGCGAGACTGAAGATGGACTTTTCCATGCCAAAAGCTGCGTTTCCACCGCAGGAACTATACCCAGGAGCTAGGAACCTTTCGAGGAACTCACTGCGTTTCCACCGCAGGAACCAGGGTCTAGAACCAGGAACCAGGAACTACATTTTACCCCCAAAACAGTCCCTGCTCGGGAGGTAGGACTTTCCCAGATTACCAGAACTTTTGGGGTGGGGCTTGCGGTGCTGAACATTTCAGATTGGTCGAGTAGTAGTAGCGTTTACTCGCATAAGTTTTCAACCACCATTTTTTAATGTCTGCAGCCGTCCTCAGCGTAGTAAAGAAGTTTATTGTGCTTACAAACAGAATATTTTTTTAATGCAGAATATAAATCGAACGACAGATGGACCGACAAAGTCCAGGCCTTATTGTGTTTATGCTGTGAACCAAATACAGCGGGAATTGGAAACGGCAATCCGTAATAATAAAGTATTTGCGAAAATTCCCTGCAAGTTACATCAGCTGAACATTTTCACACCGGGAAACAATGCCGGTGTTACAGTTTAAGTGGTGTTCGTATTAACTGGTGACATTTCCAGATGCGACGTAGGCGTGGCATGAGAATCCTTGGGCAGGAATGATCGTGTAGGTGACTGTATCGATGCCTGTTCAAAACGCTGCAAACGTAAATAAATCGTTCAAATGTTCATTTTGTCATTCTTATTTGTGTCATGATCGCGTTTAATGTGTTTGTACTTAGACTACGTTTAGCCTATACGGGAAACAGTTTCAGATGTTTGTTGACGCTGCAGCTCGAACGCAGAGTGGATAGGGTTGTTAGTTGTGGTAGAGTGCAGTGCGCACAAATTAACTTGTGATACAACATCTGCCTACCATCGGTCATGTTTCATATTCATATCCTTTCATCATTTACACCTACTAAAATCAAATCCTCAACATAGGCAACACAACAGGTGTGGTGTAATAAACACAAACTGAGTTTACACATGTTTACAAGGTGCATAA
Source organism: Esox masquinongy (assembly GCA_016801175.1). Classification (NCBI taxonomy): domain Eukaryota; kingdom Metazoa; phylum Chordata; class Actinopteri; order Esociformes; family Esocidae; genus Esox; species Esox masquinongy. Next base: position 20,733 of record JACXGI010005150.1, on the reverse strand, counting down.
ATTCAAGTTCAATATGCAATGCAAGCTCTAAGTCATCTTACAGTTTTACCCGGGGCCATTATGTGTAACAATTGGAGCTGCAGTGTGTGGAGTCTATGCATGTATTTTTTCGTAGTTTTTCGTATGTTTGTAGTCATAGTAGCCCATCCATCATCACCAGTTCATCCAGAGATAATAGGCTGGTCTACGCAGATTAATAACCACTGTACAAACCTAAAACAAATGTCTATAGAAATAGGTTTGTAATGGCCATTTGATTGTTTTGTAGGCTAGTTCACACTAATCAGGAATGAATGTATATATAGGCCTATACATACACAGTATCTCACAAAAGTGAGTACACCCCTCACATTTTTGTAAATATTTCACTCTATCTTTTCATGTGACAACACTGAAGAAATGACACTTTGCTACTATGTAAAGTAGTGAGTGTACAGCTTGTATAACAGTGTAAATTTGCTGTCCCCTCAAAATAACTCAACACACAGCCATTAATGTCTAAACCGCTGGCAACAAAAGTGAGTACACCCCTAAGTGAAAATGTCCAAATTGGGCCCAATTAGCCATTTTCCCTCCCCGGTGTCATGTGACTTGTTAGTGTTACAAGATCTCAGGTGTGAATGGGGAGCAGGTGTGTTAAATTTGGTGTCATCGCTCTCACACTCCCTCATACTGGTCACAGGAAGTTCAACATGGCATCTCATGGCAAAGAACTCTGAGGACCTGAAAAAAATTATTGTTGCTCTACATAAAGATGGCCTAGGCTATAAGAAGATTGCCAAGACCCTGAAACTGAGCTGCAGCTTGGTGGCCAAGACCATACAGCGGTTTAACAGGACAGGTTCCACTCAGAACAGGTCTCGCCATGGTCAACCAAAGAAGTTGAGTGCACGTGCTCAGCGTCATATCCAGAGGTTGTCTTTGGGAAATAGACGTATGAGTGCTGCCAGCATTGCTGCAGAGGTTGTAGGGGTGGGGGATCAGCCTGTCAGTGCTCAGACCATACGCCGCACACTGCATCAAATTGGTCTGCATGGCTGTCGTCCCAGAAGGAAGCTTCTTCTAAAGATGATGCACAAGAAAGCCTGCAAAGTTTGCTGAAGACAAGCAGACTAAGGACATGGATTACTGGAACCATGTCCTGTGTTCTGATGAGACTAAGATAAACTTATTTGGCTCAGATGGTGTCAACCGTGTGTAGCGGCAACCAGGTGAGGAGTACAAAGACAAGTGTGTCTTGCCTACAGTCAAGCATGGTGGTGGGAATGTCATGGTCTGGGGCTGCATGAGTGCTGCCGGCACTGGGGAGCTACAGTTCATTGAGGGAACCATGAATGCCAACATGTACTGTGACATACTGAAGTAGAGCATAATCCCCTCCCTTCAGGGACTGGGCCGCAGGCCAGTATCCCAACATGATAACGACTCCAAACACACCTCCAAGACGACCACTGCCTTGCTAAAGAAGCTGAGGGTAAAGGTGATGGACTGGCCAAGCATGTCTCCAGACCTAAACCCTATTGAGCATCTGTGGGGCATCCTCAATTTGAAGGTGGAGGAGCGCAAGGTCTCTAACATCCACCAGCTCCGTGATGTCGTCATGGAGGAGTGGAAGAGGACTCCAGTGGCAACCTGTGAAGCTCTGGTGAACTCCATGCCAAAGAGGGTTAAGGCAGTGCTGGAAAATGATGGTGGCCACACAAAATATTGACACTTTGGGCCCAATTTGGACATTTTCACTTAGGGGTGTCCTCACTTTTGTTGCCAGCGGTTTAGACATTAATGACTGTGTGTTGTGTTATTTTGAGGGGACTGCAAATTTACACTGTTATACAAGCTGTACACTCACTACTTTACATTGCACCAAAGTGTCATTTCTTCAGTGTTGTCACATGAAAAGATATACTCAAATATTTACAAAAATGTGAGGGGTGTACTCACTTTTGTGAGATACTGTATATATACACCGCCGTCTTGGTGGTTCTAGTGTTCAGTTTATTTATTCTGTTTAGTGTGTACATTTTCATTGATGTAGGATGTGTGTTGAAACGAATACACTCGTTAAAAGTATCCGTAAGATAGTGAACATTGTCGGGTGTCGCTACAATGTTCTCCAGTGATCCTTACGCCATTATATTTCAAACTGCCATGTAGTTGTATGAGCAATGGGAATGAAAACAATTTTAAGGGACATTTTACGTTTATATTCACCTCCTCGGACACATTTAATATTTTAAAGTGCAAAAAAGAAAAAACGTCAATAAAATAGGAAGTTTATTTTAATCAAATAGCCAGTTGGAGCAGTTGGAGTCACAACGTTTTTAAAAAAATACCTGCAAACGGTTAGCAGTGACAATCAAAGTTATAGCTTACCTTAAAATTCATTTGACAGCTTGCTAGACATTTGATTTCGAACCAATATAATAGCATGCAAATTTATCTTTGCTTACAAATAAATGAACATGATAGGAAACGTTTTCATGAAAATCACATGCCAATTGCTTAAAACATTTAGAACAGTAAAGAATAAAATAGGAATGTTATTTCTTAACCAAATAGCTATAGACTAAGACATTGAAAACTGTAGATAGAATTTGAGGAAAACTAATGAGAAACGCATTGAGTCATGGTAATGCTAGAAAAAAATGAATTTGAGCAATTTCGAGTTTCTAATTATATTTTATTATTATATTTTATTTCTAATTATATTGTATATATTACTTTTAACGAGTGTATTAATTTCAACACACATCCTACATTAATGAAAATATACACACTAAACAGAATAAATAAATTTGAACACTAGAACCACCAAGACGTAAGTGTATATATATATACACTATATATTAGCTATATATTAGTGTGAACTAGCCTACAAAACAATCAAATGGCCATTACAAACCTATTTCTATAGGGATTTGTGTTAGGTTAATACAGTGGTTATTAATCTGCGTAGACCAGCCTATTATCTCTGGATGAACTGGTGATGATGGATGGGCTACTATGACTACAAACATACGAAAAACTATGAAAAAATACATGCATAGACTCCACACACTGCAGCTCCAATTGTTATAAATTATGGCTCCAGGTAAAATAACCGTCCTATTTGATTCAGTAATGTTTGTCCGGGTGTTTTCAAATTATCCCCGGATCTTTAATCAAGGTCCAAAAAATATTTGTTTTATAGAGAGGTGAAATGATGCAGTAGGCATATTCTAAGGACGACAGCGGACTAGAGCTCAGTTTATATAAGCGCGGCGGTACACTCCTTTTGAATAGCGGAGGGTAATTAGGCTGTGAATTAGTATACTAGCTGCTATTGGTCACAAGTAGTGAGCAACGCTTTCTCATTTTACAATGCAAGAAGTTCAACTTAAGCACTGAATAAGACTACAACTTGTATTCATTGTAAGGTTGCCTGGATTGAATATTTATTGGACAATCTTGTTTTGTATTACATACAATGTTTTATCATTTGAGCAAAATGTCATGGCACTTGATGCGTCCTCACCTGGCCAACATGCTACTATTCAGCTGATTGCTCGCTGTTCTGACTTAACGCTTTGGCATTAAAAGGTTGCCTGGCTTTAGGGTTTCAAATAACTATTAATGAACAATAATAGGCCCATCACTGGACAGAATCAAAGAACGATGGGCTGTAGCAACCATTACATGGCCTTTTAATGCTGCTGCATAATGAATTTGGCCTAATTAGACATACTAATGATTATCTCGTCTGAACGACTTAGTATCTCGTCTGAACGACTTAGTATCTCGTCTGAACAAATTAGTATCTCGTCTGAACGACTTAGTAAAAAAAAGAAAAACAATTAGTAGTTTAAAAAAAAAAAATATATTTTCTAAACTTTAATTTTTTTGCTAATTCGTTCAAACGAGATACTAAGTCGTTCAAACGAGATAAACTTAGTATCTGGGCCCAAATTTGTTTTTACTACTTGGGCTTCAGGGCTTCCGTACATTTGTATGTATCTAATAATCACTAAACACTGACAACTTGATCAAATGATTACTCTGTACAAGATATTTTTCAAAACTGCTGTTGGCTATGCCGACTGTGCTTGTGTATTATTAATTTACTGTGGTGTGTTTGAGTTTATTTTTCTTCTTAGGAAAGAGGAAAAGAGACAGACTTCCTTGACGCGCTGAGGGACATGGACGACGCTAACCGGGCCGTCCTGCAGCGAGGACAGGAGCAGCACGACCGGTATATGCAGCTGCTATACTGAGGAAAGAGTCAGGCTGAGGAGAGCCGCTTAAAGAGCGATAAGGAGGCGAGAGTTGGCATTCCTCGAGTCTCAGGCGGAAGAAACAGTGTTATGTATATTAACTATGTACAGTGATATGTATATTATTGCTTTATCTTCTTGCTATATTTTTATAATTCTCACTACATAGTTGAAGTGTGTTATGCCACCATTCATAAGCATACTACACCCATGTATCTATAAAATTCAATAATAATTCTACGAATTGCTGCTATTTTACACTTATTTTACTGCCATATCTAAATGTTCAATAACACTACCCAGATTGCTGCTAGTATACAGTACTCTTTGTATTTTGCACTGATATTTTTGCAGATAAATAAATAGTTGTGGAACCTAATACGTGTGTATAGTGGCTGTTTGTGTAAATCTGAAAACAGAAGAACTTCCACACAGTCTTGCTCACTGCTGAAATATTTATTAAATCACAGAAAGAACAAACATGTAAAACAAATGTACTGTAGAGGCCGAGGGTCTAGACGCACATACAGGTCTAATGATGTACTTCAGACCTACCTGTAGGAGTGTCTAGATCCTTGGCCTCTACAGTGGATGGCAGTGTCCTGTCAGGCTGGTTTAATGCAGTGACACCCCATTCTTCTCTGTACTCATCACCATTTCACAGAGGTTATGCAGAACACAACATGCTATCACCATGGATTTGACCTTGTGTATGTTGCAAGTCATTTCGTTTTAACAAGCACCTCCATCTGCCCTTCAGTCTGCCAAAAGCGTTCTCAACGTTTGCAGAAATTGTGTACAGTGACACACCATAGTAAAGCCGACTCCAAATGAGAAATGCTCCTGTACTGAGTTGGTCGCAGGTTTCCACAGTGCTATGGCGATCCTTTTTTTGAATGGGTATACGATGGCGGTGTCATGTCACCCCAGTTATGGATGCAATCAACAGCACAGGTACAGAAACGTGTCCTTAAATTCTTTATCCACTGGGCCTTGGTGAAAGTTGGAACCACGGTTTCCCACCGTTTGTGCACCCAAACGGATGGAGAAACAACGCATTTTGTAGTACTTGCATATCTGAAACACACACAAAAAGGTGCCAATAATATGTCGATGTAGTTTACAATAACATTATTCCCAATTGTGATTTACTTAAACGTAAATAGGCCTACTAAAAAAATCTTACCATTCTTGTTTTTTTTGCGCGATGGCGTGAATCCGTCTCATCAGTCATCTCATGGTCAATCTCCACGATAACTCGTAAAATCGTTTTATTTGTATTGCAACTCGACTAGCATTTCAGGGATTTTAAATGCACTTTGCTACTACTGCTCGTTAGAGGCGGTTCAAGTGATTTGGGGGCCCTAGGCAGAGACTGGTTGAGGCCCCTAAATAATGTATTTCTTTACCTTCTGAGCCATGCCGACAACAATTTGAACATACCTTCTTTCTTTATGGTTGATTGGAAATGCTGCTTCCTAAGACACTTGCATTGCTGCCCCTTTCTGAAAAGAGTAAATCAACAAGTTGAAAAATTATTTAATTAAGGATATATGCTGCCATATCAGCAACGACTACAGTAAGTCATGTTGTTCAACTACAGTGAAGCACCTAGAAAAAAAAAATTGAAAAGGAAAGTTTTGAGTGAGGAACAGAAGCGCTCAATTTGCAGTGGTCTCTTAATTTTAACCCTTCTGTTCCTCACTCAAAACCTTCCTTTTCGACATTTTTGGAAAGGAAAGAAAAAGGTGCAGTGGTCTCTTAATTTTTTCCGGAGCTGTAGCTGAGAGAATCGTGAAAACCCCTACTCTTTTACTGCCCAAGGGGTTTTGATAAAGCCTATACCCTCAAAAGCATGGACAGATGCGTACTTGGAAAATCCACCAGAAACAGCCGCAATATACATGAAAAGAGTGTTATTTTAGGCTTACTATAATGTAGATACTGAAGGTATTAGCCAGCAAAGTTTTTGTCTATCCGGAACAAATCCTAAAGCCTACTTTGTCTTGACTGTGAGGAGATTCGAGCACGGGACCTATAGTTTGCTGGTCTGCTTCTTTAACCACTACGCTATTCAACAAGGGGTATTCAGTCAGTCAGGCACTCACTCACTCAGTAAGAGACATTTGCTCTTCTTGGCCGGCTCCACTTATGCAATCTGGCACAAATACAGAATTAATTTTGAAAAAATAAGAGGTGTAACTTTCAGAAGAGAGGTAAAGGAACACACCATAGTTGTTTGTAGATATCTAGCTAATATGGATAGTGAGCTATTAAAAATAGTTGTATAGAAGGAAAAATTATTGTAAATTCACCGAAATTGAAAATGGAAAATCTAAGGGGTGTACTCTTGACATGGAAGGTCAGTGAACAAAATGCAAGTGGTTTTAGAGATCCACATCATCTAGATTGGAAGCTATTAAAAATAGTTCATGTGAATTAGTAACTAGATTTGTAACAATGCATGTCATTTTAAAATAAAATCAAGATTATGAATTTGGTGTGGAAGATGGAAAAATGGTCGCAATTTAGATCCACAGGAACAATCGCTTTTACAAAACAGTATAAATACAGAGACCAACAGAGTAGTGTCATAACAATTGTTCTAATCATACATTATTGCTTTCACCTCTTTATACTCCTCCTTGTCAGCCCCCAAAAATATTCTGTTATGCGATAAGATACATACAAAAACAAGTCGTCATACTAATCGAAAAACAAGATAGAACCCTACACTGTCATGGCAACCATAGTTCTAGGTCAGAGTTAACAGACCTCCTGATCTGAGCTACCCGTAGTCTCTGTCCTGCCCAAACGGGAAGATACAGAGGAGACACAGGCAACTTTACCTTGGAGCCATCTGAACAGGGCCGTAGATAAGAGGTTTGAGGCCTGGCGCCTCGGTTGTGACCATAATCACTTCTAAGAACAGGGCATGCTGACCTAGGTCTTCTTCTATCCGTGGCAACCATGAACAGTCTAAAGCAAATTCAGGCCTAGTTTAAAACCGTCCATTTATTACAGTTAATTTGCAGAATAATGGATAAAATATAGCTGCAAGCAGCGATTAAGGGGACCAAGTAATGACAAAAGGAAACTTTGAAGCCCCTTGGAATGTACAGGTGCTGGTCATATAATTAGAATATCATCAAAAAGTTGATTTATTTCAGTAATTCCATTCAAAAAGTGAAACTTGGATATTAAATTCATTCATTACACATAGACTGATATATTTCAAATGTTTATTTAATTTAATTGTGATGATTAAAACTGACAACTAATGAAAATCCCAAATTCAGTATTTCAGAAAATTAGAATATTACTTAAGACCAATACAAAAAAAGGATTTTTAGAAATGTTGGCCAACTGAAAAGTATGAACATGAAAAGTATGAGCATGTACACCACACAATACTTAGTTGGGGCTCCTTTTGCCTGAATTACTGCAGCAATGCGGCGTGGCATGGAGTCGATCAGTCTGTGGCACTGCTCAGGTGTTATGAGAGCCCAGGCTGCTATGATAGTGGCAACCTTCAGCTCTTCTGCATTGTTGGGTCTGGCGTATTACATCTTCCTCTTCACAATACCCCATAGATTTTCTATAGGGTTAAGGTCAGGCGAGTTTGCCGGCCAATTAAGAACAGGGATACCATGGTCCTTAAACCAGGTACTGGTAGCTTTGGCACTGTGTGCAGGTGCCAAGTCCGGTTGGAAAATGAAATCTGCATCTCCATAAAGTTGGTCAGCAGCAGGAAGCATGAAGTGCTCTAAAACTTCCTGGTAGACGGCTGCGTTGACCTTGGACCTCAGAAAACACAGTGGACCAACACCAGCAGATGACATGGCACCTCAAACCATCACTGACTGTGGAAACTTTACACTGGACTTCAAGCAACGTGCATTCTGTGCCTTTCCTCTCTTCCTCCAGACTCTGGGACCTTGATTTCCAAAGGAAATGCAAAATTTACTTTCATCAGAGAGCATAACTTTGGACCACTCAGCAGCAGTCCAGTCCTTTTTGTCTTTAGCCCAGGTGAGACGCTTCTGATGCTGTGTCTTGTTCAAGAGTGGCTTGACACAAGGAATGCGACAGCTGAAACCCATGTCTTGCATACGTCTGTGCGTGGTGGTTCTTGAAGCACTGACTCCAGCTGCAGTCCACTCTTTGTGAAACTCCCCCACATTTTTGAATGAGTGGTTTCACAATCCTCTCCAGGGTGTGGTTATCCCTATTGCTTGTACACTTTTTTCTACCACATCTTTTCCTTCCCTTCGCCTCTCTATCAATGTGCTTGGACACAGAGCTCTGTGAACAGCCAGCCTCTTTAGCAATGACCTTTTGTGTCTTGCCCTCCTTGTGCAAGGTGTCAATGGTTGTCTTTTGGACAGCTGTCAAGTCAGCAGTCTTCCCCATGATTGTGTAGCCTACAGAACTAGACTGAGAGACCATTTAAAGGCCTTTGCAGGTGTTTTGAGTTAATTAG
>JACXGI010005150.1:0-11900 GCA_016801175.1 Esox masquinongy | reverse complement strand
CTGTAACTAAGCAATTGTCTTTACATTTCCAACTTCAATTAAAACTGCAAGCAGCATTTAGTGGGTTTCAGCATTTAGTTAGCATGAAAATTATGCAATATGGTATGTAGGGTAAAAGACAAACTGTACACATGTATACAAACATTAACCCAATGTTGGAAGGATGTTTTTTCCTGTCCAATGGTGACCCCATGCAGTTTTGTACAAACTTGTCTGGTTCATTCAACACTTGAATATGTTCATACATAGGCCAAATGTCAAATTACATCAAGACTGGTAATTTGCTGCCATATGAGTAGTGTTTTAAGTGTTTTTCAAAATAACTAAGATGGCTGAAAATCCATGATGGCGATTTTTTGGGTCTCAGTGGCAAAAATGTTCATAGTGAGGAGATACACCTATGGACTGATTTCCAAGACTAGGTCAAAAGGGATGGGTGTGGTGAACTTTCTTTTTTCTTTTGCCACCATGAGACTGATTTGCATGTCCACTGCACCAGAAGTAGTGTTTCTTGACGCTTACTACATTAACTTGGGTACCTTTACACAATTTTAACTCACAGGAATTTGCAAAAAGAACAGTTTTTTGCCAGAAGAATAATATTAGTGAACTGGAACAAACATAATAGGAAACTGCTGAAACCCTAATGACACACATTGTCAATTGACTTAGATTGCGGAATCGCTTAGATTATTACAACAAAACATTCTCAGCATCAGTGTAATAAAACAAGAAAGTAGATGAATGTCACATTCACAGACATCTTATATAGTGAAAAGCTTAATTTTTCTAAGCTACACATTGAAAATGGAAATTACTATTGGAAAGGTTAAGTTAAAAATAATATTAAAACTAGCCAAGCTAGATAATGTAGGTAATAAATTAGAGAAGTTACTTCGGTGCACTAATAACAATCACACCATTACCAGAACTGTGTAGTTATGTCAAATCATTTTTATTGCTAATTTAGCAAGTTTCTAATAAAGGAATCAATTTCTATTTTTGTTTTACTCCACTTTGAATATTGTAAATAAAAAAAACCAATGTGTTTACACACAAATCAAATGCATTAATATAAAAAATATGTACAAGTACACATTTTAGTCATTTAGCAGATGCTCTTATCCAGAGCGACTTACAATAAGTACAGGTACATTTTCCTGGAGTAAATTAGGGTGGAATGCCTTGCCCTAGAACACAACAACATTTGGCTCAATTGGGAATCAAACAGAACTTTACAATTACAAATTTCACTCTAACTATAGAGCCACTTGAACGAACACACACACACACACACACACACACACACACACACACACACACACACACACACACACACACACACACACACACACACACACACACACACACACAAAACACTCAGCATAAATCCAGGATTGCGTGGCATCTATAAAACAAATAATATTGTTAGTCAATTTGAAATACATTTTATGGAAACCTTTATTTTAGCCATGGAATTGATCAGAAATATAACAAGACAATAAAGGTTATACACTGGGGGCCAAAAGTTTGGAATAATTTACAAATGTTGCTGTTTTGAAAGGACATTTTTACTTTTATTCACCAATGTGGTATTCAACTGACCAAAGTATAGTCGGGACATCAATGATGTAAAAACATTACTATTTAAGTCTTTTTGATTAAATCTACACAGGCCTCATTTCCAACAACCATTACTCCAACACCTTATCCTTGAGTGATCATGCCAAATTGCTAATGTGGTTTAATATAATGGAAAATAATTTTCTAGTACAAAACAAGCATTTTAGAATTATTTAAGGATGAGGTGTTGTAAAAACTTCCCTTAGTGTCTTTCAGAATTCACCTAGCAAATGTACACACTGAAAATGGAAAACACTATTGCAAAGATAAAGTTAAAAATTATTTTAAAACTAATTTAAGTTAGTAAAATACAGCGTTGTAACTTTTGTTATTTTAAGTGAGGGTGAAACATTTTTGTAAAGCTCCTGAATTCTAAAATTGAATATCCTGCTGAGACACGGTGCACCAAGTCACGTAGGCTGAATTACCATAACAGTAAAACATGTAGAACGTCATTAATATTAAAACATTTTGTCACACTGTAAAGAATTTGGTAGATAACTGATAGACCCTCTGATAACTCTCCTTAGATGTCCTAATATCGGTCATCAATCTTAGATGATTTCATCTTGACTGATGCTAGAAGAGTGATCTATAGCCCGTCTTAAAACAGCTTTGTTAGCTGTCTATAGCGTAGCTCTCCAGCACAGCACTTATCAACTAGCTAGCGAACTTTATGTAGCTCAATTACTAAATTAGCTTGCTACAATACTGCATACAAAACAGCAGTAAGATGTTTGGTCATTATCTGCCATCAACCTTGTTTGAAACAGGAACTAGCTCGCTATATCAATGAGAGAGCGGGCAATGTATGCTTTACCTGCTTGTGCACAACATTGTGAGAAATTAGGTTGCTAACTAGCTCAATCAAGCACACCTTACTATGCGATATAATGCTTTGCTTTAAGAAAAATCACGCGCAAGCAGCTTCTGTTGCGAAGAAGTCTAACTGCACACACCAGTACCAGAAACGATTATGAAACAAAGAGACGAGATGTCAGAGTTTGATACCCTCTGGCTCTGAGTATTTTTCTGTTGCCTTGCCCTGCCTGCCACTATAAAATTACTGCCAGGTGCTGAAGCACGTCGTCCTAATTTTTTCACTATAAAAAGTGGAAGAGGGGGTCAATAATGCAATTTCGAAATGTGGAGGGGACAAGTCCCTAGTGATATGTCCGCCTTCACAAAATACCATTTTCAAAAATGTCGCTTTCCAATAGCTTGTTTAACAGTTTCCAATTCCAGTGTACAGGCTACATTAGATCACTTTTGACAGGAAATGTTGCAACAATTAGGCCTATTATATCTATAAACGTTTCCAAAATATATAACAATTTACCAAGTAGGCTAATATCCCCATTACAATACCTAGCTTCATTTGAAACTTTCCCACAAATCCAACAGGCCTACTTACGATTTGAATACAGTGTTGTGTCCTCTTGGAAAGCTCGTAATCTTCCGAAATACTACCACCTTGAAAAAGGGAGCAGGTATGACCTAACATTAAGAGGGTTTGCACTGGAATCTAACTTATGGCAGCAGCAATTTCAACTGCCAAGACCAACTTACTGTTCAAGGAGATTTACAAACACTTAACATTTGCTCTTCCTAAAATAAGGGTTCCTTCAAAATAATTGTCCAATATAAACAAACTCAACTCCAACTCAACATTCTAGCAGATTCACACACCCATTACATCAGCTCTTCCTTCAAAATAAGAGTTCCTTCAAAATAATAGTCCAAAATAAACAAAGAGAATAACACAAAACTTTGGGGACTGAATGCTGCCATATTGTTTGAGATATAAATTTTTCATATAGAACATTTAAATATCATGGTCCAAAAATCCTTCACAAGCAAACAGCATGCCAATACGTTCAATGATATCAGAGTAGATGGCGTTTTGGTGATTTTACTTCATTCACTTATAGCGGTCAAATCGTTTGAGATATCAAAATTTCAAATAATTCATTTGAAGATACTGGTCCCAGGGTCCTTCTCAGCCAATGGCGTGCAAATCCATTCAGCAGTCTCCGAAGAGATGTCCTTAGAGTGTATTTTACAGTTCATAAATGCTCAAAGTTGTAAGTGTCGTTGTAGCGCCCCCCTTAAGGTCTATTTGGTTGAAACTGCACAGGTCCATCCATAAACATGATGTTTAGTGCTATGTTAAAGGGCGTAAGTCTCGGATATTCCTGACAGGATATATAGCCTGACAAAGTGCCACACCCATATAAAAGTAAGTAGCCTATTACCCGCGCATCGTTTAAGATATCAAAATTCCCCAAAAAAAAGAATTGAAGATACTGGTCCCAGGGTCCATCTCAGCGAACGGTGTGCAAATATGTTCAGCAGTTTCCGAGGAGATGTTATTAACGGGTTTTTCACAAAAGTTAAAATGGAGGCCATATTGTTTGAGAGATCAACTTTTCTTATATAACTTTTAAAGACAATGGCCCAGTGGTCCTCTACACCGATTGTCAACCAAATCTGTTCAGCGGTTTCGGAGGAGATGTCATTTAAGTGTGTTTTTATTAATGGCAAAATCGTGAGAAACATCGGTGATGTTTATAGCGCCCCCAAGAGATATTTCTGTATGGGACTTTTTTTGTCCATTCCTGACAGACACATTTACAAGTGTGTTTCGTTTCGTAGCTGTTTGATGTTCTATTTGGGATTAATGGACTTCTAAAGTCATAGACCCAACCAGCTCAATTTCATTCGCTGATTTCGGCCATACTATTTGAGATATCAACTTTCCTTATATAGCTTTTAAAGATAATGGTTCAAAGGTCCTTCAAACCAAACGGCATGGAAATCCGTTCAGCGGTTTCCGAGGAGATGTCGTTAACGTTATGTTACCTAATTCAAAATGGAGGAAAATCCAAGGGGCGAATTTGAAAGACCCCAGAGACTTATTTGGTCAGCATGAGAAGGGGCATGTATGGAACTACATGCCCCTTCTCGGAGCAAAAGATGAATTTTGTCTGATGGCTGCAGCCGACAGAGATTTTAGCTTAAAAGTGCTGAGTGCCTCTCTGTTTGTGAAAAAAGTTTCTGTATCTCCGGCCGTTCGTTTAGGCCATTCTCAGGCCTTAATGAAAGGAAATGCCCTTTACCCCATTCAAAGAATTACCATGAAAACATTCAGCATACCCAGAGGCTCTAGAATTTCCAGTCAGGACAACCTGTTTTTGGGATCGCTACCCCGCTACATTGTTATCGGACTGGTTGATCACGAAGCCTGCACAGGCAGTTTTGATAAAAACCCCTTCAATTTCCATTATTTCAACGCAGAGTATGTAGCCCTCTGTCAGGACGGACGTCAAATTCCCGCTAAGGCCTTCCAGCCGAATTTCAACAACGGTCTATGCGTTAGAGAATTTTAGTCTATACCTGGCTACGGGGAGACATTTAAAGATCTGGCTTTGCCCGTTGAGAGAAAAGATTACGCATATGGCTATGCCCTGTTCACTTTCAACTTATCCCCTGATGATGACAACACAGGAAACCTTTCACCGGTCTCCACAAGCAGCCTGCGACTGGAAATGCGCTTCCGGGAACCCTTAGACTGTACGGCTACTATGATCGTGTACGCATGCTCCAATTCCATCTTGGAAGTAAACTCCCGAAGACAAGTCTTGGTGGATTATTATTAATTAAAATAAAGATGAACACCCTAGAGATTGAGAATTTTATGCAACGAATGGTCGGAAAGCAGTTCTGCGGAGTATGGGCATGTGACGAATTACCTAAGGATACTTGTAGTAATAGACCCGCTATGTTCATTGTTAATACCCATCCTAAATACATGCCTGGGGAACACTGGCTCGCCGTGACTTTAGAAGAGGAAGAAGGCAGAAAAATCACAACTTTTTTCGATTCCTACCAGTTTCCACCGGGATTTTCTCATTTTCCCAAATCAATAAAACAATTTTTAATCAGAAACGGATTCAAGATATATTACAGCACTAAACAAGTACAGGATGAATTTTCTACAACCTGTGGTCATCATTGTATTTTCTATCTCTGTCAAAGAGCCAGAGGGCTTTCATATGAAGATGTTATATCACAATATAGTGATGATTTAAGAAGTAATGATGTCATGGTAGATTGTTTTGTTAGAAAATCTCTAAAGTGTTTAAATGTACTCCCTTTAAAACCTTATATGCAGTGTGCATGTTCAAGACAAATGTTTAAATAATGCCATAAATGCTAAGTTTTTTTTTGTCAAAAGTATTTTTATTGAAATAAAAAATCTCATTACACTACAATTATCGATTGTGTATTTATTCAGAAAATTGTAACCAGTCTTCGGTATTCCGCCTTTCAAATGAGTGTCTTTTGGAGGGAACCGATTTTAAATTCTGTATCTGTTGACGAATTTTATAATTAGCCACACCTGCCAGAGGTAAATTGAGATCAGCCGTGGTCTCAAGAAAATGGGTCCATCCTAGAGGTCTTCTGTCTTCGGATATCTTGTGTGAGGCAGTTACATTTTTGATCAAGTCTATCATATTAGAGCCTCTTAAAATTTTACCATTACTGATGAATTCACCCTTGTCATTCCAGTCAGCTCTTCCTTTTGACCCCTTTATTTTATTCATAATATATACAACATTTTTTCGGCTACGTGCCGGAGTATGCTCGAGCATGTCACTCATAACAGCATCCTCATCTATGGTGTGATCCTGTAAGCTCCCTGGAACAAGAGGTTCTGTAGCCGCCATTTCCGGTAGGGAGAGGGTCAAGTGTCCCGTGTTATTTTCATCTTGTTTCAACAAAGACAAATACCTTTGTAAGAGTTGAGAGTATTTCTTTGCCTTGTCATAAGGGTTCATTCCTTTCATGTTCAATACATCCTTCATATCCATATCCAGATCCCTTTGAGCCATTTGTCTAATAGTTTCAGGACCTTGTTGCTTAAGTTTATCCATCTGATGTTGAGGCACTAAATACATTTTGGTAGACATTAGCTCCCACTCCTGGGGGTGATCAGGTTACTGAGGAAAGGGAGGGCTACGCTTAGTAGAGGTAGGAGGAAACCGCCCGTCTGCTGTATGGCACGCCTCTTTTTTTAATACTGGTCCTTTTATCTGCAAATTGCTTGATCACTGCCTTTTGCCTCTTTAGTTTTTTTAATTGTTCCTGGCTGAGTGGGATGCGCCATTTGAGAACATTCAAAGCAATCTCGCAGAGGGCCAAAATAAGATCTGAAGAACAATGGACCAAGGCAGACTTGCGTAATTTAGGGTTGGCTACGACTAGGGCTCTCAAGAAGGGCAAATGTCTTTTTAAAAGTGCAGACATGTTTACTTTTTCTTTGGGACGTAAACTGTTGGCCACTCCCACAGGAACGAACCTGTTCTGAGTCTTAAATGTTCTGGTGTAGAAGCTTTAAGGTCTACCAGCAAATAGGAAAATGCTTATTTTCTGGCGTCTTCGTAACTTTCCGTGAAAAATGCTCGTTTCCCCGGATACATTTGCTGAGCCAAAGTGTTAATCTGCAGTTTGTCTCTAGGATTTTTAAACAAAACCATGTAATTGGAGTTCAAGCTAATAGTACGGCTATTTTTACCCTGGTGAAACACATTTTGTACCAAAAAGAGCACAGATAAGTTTCGATGATGAGTATATAGAGTAAAAGCTCTGGCAATTTCAGGATGTTCACTACCTGCAAACAGCATATCATCCAAAACTAAAAGATTATTTCTGTTAGGAGGAAATAGTTGATCATCATTCAATGATTCAGGGATTCCTTCAACAAAGTTTATTTTTATTTTCTTCAACATTTCATCATACATCGGTTGATAGCAACTGTAACACCACAAAATATTGTCAAAGTTCTGAGTTTTTTCAAGTGAGCCCACTCGTGTTCCCACAAAACCACCACTTTCAGACCATAATCAACCTTACATCCTGACATCCTTACAGGATTTCTGTTTGTCTTAGAACTCCAGATACATGTCACCAAAGCTCTTTTGGGTTAAAGCACACATTTCCTGTGGCAAAAAGCAGGCTGTACATCCGTGAAAGAAACAACCGTTGTACTCATAAGCTGTCTCGACACCGTCGATGACTGCATAGCCGTCTACATGATAAGGCCCAAACTTTTTTTCACCCCCCTTCAAGGCATGCTGAATAAAGATGTTTTTTGTCTCAGTCAGGTACTCCAACCATTGGATGGAACCACTAGAATATGATTTGTACTGCCTCCTATAGTTATCAGGGGAGAGAATGGCTATAGATACCTCTGTCATAAAATGAGTACGATAGGTTTTCATACAAGTCGATGCAATAGCTATACAACTCAAGGGATCAACGCCTGTGTCATTGATTACTTCCTCTCTGAACTTGAGACAACCTTCACGCAAGATAGCCACATCATTTTCACAATACATTTCCATCTCTTTATGAAAATCAAAGGTCTCATGACGGACTGTCTCATACCACGCCATAAACTTCTCTCTCTCTTTGACTGTCATTTGATCAGCTCCATACATATCAGGACCGGGGTAAGGACCAATGTAATTGAGATTCTCCTCAGAGCTGAAAAAATGCGGAAACCAACCTTTAACAGCTGTTTCAAAACCGAGAGCATCGGGCATTTGAGAGAGTTTCATGGGAAGAAAGCTAAGACTGTCAATATATCGTTGATCAAATGCGTGATCTACAAAACACAATACCTTGCTTCCTTGTGTTATAAGAGTGGGAGTTACGCCTTGCACTATCAAAGGGTTTAAAAGAAGGTAGGAGTCATAACCTCTTGAATTATAGGCTATGAAAGTGTACTTTCTATATTTGTTTTTCCGAAAGTGTTTCAACCTATGTAAAGTATTACTGAAATTGTAATTTTGTTTCATTTATAATTTCCCCCACATAGTTTTTCCTTTGAAAATTTACACAAATTATAGGCACACCACAGACATTTATTTTGAAGGCAACATATGAAAATTGGATGTCTTATTGTGGCTGACTAATCTCCAATGTAGAGTCTTACTGTTGCTACCGAAGTTAAACAAATAATAGGCCTGCAAGTATAGAGCAG
This sequence comes from Esox masquinongy, assembly GCA_016801175.1. NCBI lineage: Eukaryota > Metazoa > Chordata > Actinopteri > Esociformes > Esocidae > Esox > Esox masquinongy. Next base: position 3,229 of record JACXGI010005150.1, on the reverse strand, counting down.
TATAGTTGTTTTTAACGGTTAAATGAGTGCATTTCGTTTAATGCCAACTCCTTTACATGAACCGTACACGATCAGTTGCATGGATATCGTGGAGGTAGTAACAGATGGCCACAATCAATGAAGTGCGGTTACTTAATCACAGAATCGCAAACTTCTCTTAAATTTTGAAATCAAACCTAAACATTTTCTAACTAGAATCAAAGTCGGTACACCCCTATATCCGCATGTCAGTGTATTTTCTAAGCCCATATAGCGTAATTTAAATGACAAAGAAATCCTCCCCTCTTGAAAGAGAACTATTAGCTGGTTACAGTCCTAACCTGCTTACCTGTCAAGTAGATACAGGTCAGTAACGAAAAACAAACGTGTTGGACGGGCATTTGATTTCCAAAGTGGGGCACTTTATCCTACTTACCAATAACGATCAGAAACTTCAGAAGGATGGACACAAAGCTAATAATTCTAGCATGTATGGCGGCCTAATCCTATGGGCTATTAGGCTGTCATTCGACGTAACCATCCCATATTCACAGTGACAGTGGAATAAAGCGATTTAACAAGAGGCTTACAACACTAGTAATTACAGAAACATGAATGTATGGCAAATAAAACCATCAAGGATGTACAGTACCATTATGCAGTATGACAGAACGCAGCAACACAAATATGCATCGCAAAGCCCAAATCAATGACATTACAGGTACCAAAGAAACAAGAACGTACTCACAAAAACAATGTTCCTTCGACGCTGTAAGCCAGGTGTACTTTCCGTACTCGGTCGATTGAAAGCACTCGGTCAAAAAAGGCTTTGCCCGTAAATCCGCCACCAAATCCATTTATTCTCCTCCATTGTGCGTTAAGAAACAACAGGGCACAGTACAAATCTAAACAAAAAATCTAACAGAAAGCACTGCATCGAGTACATCCTTACCCTGAACGGTTCCTAGCTGGTGATTTGGACGACCCTTCCTCACAATTTCCATGTTTTCTCGAAAAAGGCTTTGCCAGTAAATCCGCCAACAAATTCATTTATTCTCCTCCATAGTGCGTTAAATAACAACAGGGCTCAGTACAAATCTAAACAAAAAATCAAACGCAAAGCACTACATCTAAAAATCTAAACCTCACTAAAGAAATTTAAAATAAATCTTAGATGTTCCTACATTACGTCCTAACTAGTTTCATCACAGTTAGGCACCTGGCTCTCCGATCACACCACCTGAAAAATGCGCACGTGGACAAGCTAGAAGGCTGCTACGTGCCAACGAACAGGCTCATTATGGCGAACTCGAAATCTGATTAGTTGAGAAATATGACAATCAACAACCTCCTTCCCATTTGCTTCAACAGAAGACGGGTATAACTCGAAATTCTATAGGTCTCAGGATAGATTTTCACCCGGAGACAGCACATGTGGAAAAATCTGATTGGATAAAAGCTCTGATTTATCTGAGCTGCACTGGAAACAGCACAACCAAAGGAGAGAAAAGCAATGAAACTACGCCAGTAGACTGATGGGAACTAACTTTGTAAAATACATCTAGCGTTAATGAATATATATAAATTAAATTATAAAAATATAATTTTCTGATTCTGATATCACTAGGCCAGCAAAAAAAGCCTCTGGTCATCAGCAGTTTCGAAAAATATCTTCTATACCAAATAATAACTTACTCAAGTTGTCAATGTTTTGTAATTATTAGCAACATAAAATGTTAACTAACGTGTCATTAATTATCGTGTCATTAATTATAATTTCTGAAATTTTCGACGTAGTTAAAAAATACAACCCCATTCCCAATTATTGTCTACCCTACTATTTTGTTCCAATGCATTATAATTCGTTTTTATTGATGTTGCAAATGACAGAGCGTTTTACCTGCCTTACTTGCCTTCCGGTAAAGAAAAAAGACTGATCAACTTAACATTACATGATGTCTGGTGGTATTTCAGGATTTGCAACTTGTATGCTAATGATTATCAAACAAAGTCAGATACAGGTGACTCAAAGACAGGAAGGTAATCAAGATTTGAACTCCGGTCAGATTGGTGAATCGTCTTGTTCAACCATCTTTGATTGCAAACATTTGGTCCCAAAATTCAGTGGAATGAAAACAAAAATGGCTGCGCACGTAAACAGTAATTAGCCAACCAAGCTCAACATAACCTACATAAAAGTGTTTTTCACTGATCGTATTTGTCCATTACTAAATATGCAAGAATCGGAATTCATTATTTTTCATCATCTTTAGTGAAATAGTAAATAATCACGTAAAAAAAGGCATTATTAACACACAAACCATTGTCTGCTGGTTAGCATATGTTTTATTGATAAGACAATTGGAGTGATCCTCAGGAAAATAACACATCTTAGAAGGTTGCTCAATAAATATTCAGTATACTCTAACAGTACTACTGCCCTAAATAGTTTCAAAATATAATTTTAACCAGTTGAAATCAGAATACTGCTCCATATCTAATAGGCAACATGGTGTTTATGGGCTGCTGTGGTGGCAATTTGTGTTGTCATAATATACAATTCTGGAATTGTCAGTGCATACTGAAATAATCTGTATTAAGAAATCACGCTAAGGGGCCTTCAGTGATATTTTAAAATGTACTTGTGAAAAGGTTTAAATCTGTCATTTGATGCTATAGAAGTAGCGTTTGAAGCATTTTTCAGAAATTCTGAATTGCTGAAAAACCATTACGCCCGACTTAATGGGTCCCAATTGCAAATATGTTCCTTGGGTGGAGGTGGACTTATATACCTCTTTTCAAGATTTTATTTTAAACATGGTGAGCGTGGTGAGCTTGCAAATGTGGGGAACCTCAATAGCGGCACCATGTGGTTGATAAAAAAATCTTTGCAGTCATTTTTTCCGTATGGTCCTTGTGAACATACAGTACAGGCCAAAAGTTTGGATACACTTTCTCATTCAATGCGTTTTCTTTATTTTCATGACTATTTACATTGTAGATTCTCACTGAAGGCATCAAAACTATGAATGAACACATATGGAATTATGCACTTAACAAAAAAGTGTGAAATAACTGAAAACATGTCTTGTATTTTAGATTCCTCAAAGTAGCCACCCTTTGCTTTTTTGATAGCGCTGCAAACCCTTGGTGTTCTCTCAATGAGCTTCATGAGGTAGTCACCTGAAATGGTTTTCACTTCACAGGTGTGCCTTGTCAGGGTTAATTAGTGGAATTTTTTCCCTTATTA
>JACXGI010005149.1:27245-48930 GCA_016801175.1 Esox masquinongy | reverse complement strand
TGGAGAAAATATGGCACAACAGAGACATTACCAAGAACTGGACGTCCCTCCAAAATTGATGAAAAGACGAGAAGAAAACTGGTCAGGGAGGCTTCCAAGAGGCCTACAGCAACATTAAAGGAACTGCAGGAATTTCTGGCAAGTACTGGCTGTGTGCTACATGTGACAACAATCTCCCGTATTCTTCATATGAATGGGCAATGTGGTAGGATGGCAAGATGGCCTCTTCTTACAAAGAAAAACATCCAAGCCTGGCTGAAGTTTGCAAAAACAAACATCAAGTCCCCCAAAAGCATGTGGGAAAATGTGTTATGGTCTGATGAAACCAAGGTTGAACTTTTTGGCCATAAATTCAAAGGGTATGTTTGGCACAAAAACAACACTGCACATCACCCAAAGAACACCATACACACAGTGAAGCATGGTGGTGGCAGCATCATGCTTTGGGGCTGTTTTTCTTCAGCTGGAACCGGGGCCTCAGTCAGGGTGGAGGGAATTATGAACAGTTCCAAATACCAGGCAATTTTGGCACAAAACCTTCAGGCGTCCGTTAGAAAGCTGAAGATGAAGAGGAAGTTCACTTTTCAGCACGACAATGACCCAAAGCACACATCCAAATCCACAAAAGCATGGCTTCACCAGAAGAAGATTAATGTTTTGGAATGGCCAAGCCAGAGCCCGGACTTGAATTCAACTGAACATCTGTGGGGTGATCTGAAGAGGGCTGTGCACAGGAGATGTCCTCGCAATCTGACAGATTTGGAGAGCTTTTGCAAAGAAGAGTGGGCAAATATTGCCACGTCAAGATGTGCCATGCTAATAGACTCCTACCCAAAAAGACTGGGCGCTGTAATAAAATCAAAAGGTGCTTCAACAAAGTATTAGTTTAAGGGTGTGCACACACTTATGCAAACAGGTTGTTGTGAGTTTTTTATTTTTTCCCCCTCAAAGATTTCAGTTTGTTTTTCACGTTATAGGTCACATTAAAGGTGGAAAAAGTTCTGACATGATTCATCTTTGTCTCATTCTTTTACATCACAAAAACCTGGCATTTTAACAGGGGTGTGTAGACTTTTTATATCCACTGTAGCTGCAGTGTGCTATGCCACCATTCATAAGCTTATTGCACTCATATGTATCTAATATTTCAATAACTCTACCAATTGATGCTAGGTCACACTTATGTATATTACTGCCATACTTGCCATATCTAAATGTTCAGTAACACTACCCAGATTGCTGATCTATCAAAATACTACTCAGATTGCTGCTAGTTTACAGTACTCTTTTTTAAATTGCTGCTAGTGTACAGTGTCATGTATATTGTTGCTTTATTTTTTTTATTATTTTCTGTCTAGATATATTTTTGCTGATATACTCTTCTTAACTCTAACTACATAGTTTTTCGGGTGCCATGTGATAAGAATTTCATTGTACAGGATGACGCTGTGCTGTTCGGTGCATTTGACAAATAAACCTTGAAACTGAATATATTACACCTGATACAGAAAGACTGATATGTATTTCACTTGCTGTCTGGTGAGCTGTTGTGTCAAATGTCTTGTTCACAACGGCTTGCATCTAGGATCTGATATCAGCAGGCCTCTGGTTGCCAGCTCATTCAAGGACAGATTTGTTCCAAACAGACGCAGCAAAAACAGGGAACTCTATCACAGACAGACAGGTAGACAGACGGACAGGCAGGCAGGCTGACAGGCAGACGGACAGGCAGGCAGGCTGACAGACAGACGGACAGGCAGGCAGGCTGACAGGCAGACTGACACGCAGGCAGGTGAAGTTGCGTCTCTGTTCCTGTGCATTTTTGAGCAGACCCAGAAGAACGTGATGTTGGAGGAACGGATCCGTGTGCTGCAGCAACAAAATGAAGACCTAATGGCACGGATAGACAACAACCTGGCCCTATCCAGGTATCACACACACACACACACACCCAAACACTCTCACTACACACATATCCATGCACACACCTTATCTGTGCACACACATTCACTTTTAATACTTTCTTAGTATCACATTCACTTGTAATACTTTCTTAGTATCTCAATTGTCCTCCCTGCAATTTTGTGTTCTCCCAACAGACAGCTCTCAGAGGAGAACGCTAACCTCCAGGAAAACGTGGAGAAGGAGAGCAGTGAGAAGAAACGTCTGAGCCGGAACAACGAGGAGCTCCTCTGGCGCCTCCAGACCTCTCCTCTCTGCTCCCCTTGCTCCTCACCCCTCCATCAATCCTTTTCCACCTCCCCACTCCCTTCTTGCTCCCTTTTCTCATCCTCCCCTGGTACAGGGGGAGGGCAGGGCTTCGACTACCCCATTCCTTGCTGTGAAGGATACCCTCCCCCCATGCCTACATACTGCCACTCCCCGAGTCACAAAACCAATCAGAATCAGTCTCCAGGCCTGGCCACGCCCACTCATAGGCCTTTCTCCAACCAGAATCAGTCTCCCGGACCGGCTACGCCCACTCACAGAGAATTCTCCAATCAGAATCAATCTCAAGGACCGGCCATGCCCACTCATAGAGGATTATCCAATCAGACTCCGGCATTAGGACCGACAACGCCTACGCACCGAGCATCACCCAGTCACTGTCACTCTCCTGCTCGGCTCAATCCCCTAATGAGATGAGCTCTCTTTCTCTTGCTCTCTATCTTCCTCTCTGTCTTTCTTCTTTTCTCTTCTCTGTCAATCTCACCCTTCTTTTGCATATGTAATGATGGCAGCATGTGTATTACAAGATTTTTGTGGTAGATAAGATGAAGTTTTCTCCAGGTTCGATGACTGATTAAGGATAGAGGAGAACTCCACTAGCATCTTGTTGGCTAACTCCACAAGCATCTGAATGGTTAACACCCCTAGCATCTTGTTTGCTCTCCACTAGCATCTCAATGGTTAACACCACTAGCATCATATTGGCTAAGTCCACTAGCATCTCAATAGTTAACTCCACCAGCATCGTATTGGCTAAGTCCACTAGCATCTTGTTGGCTACCTCCACCAGCATCTCAATGGTTAACTCCATTAGCATCTTTTTAGTCTACTTCACTAGCATCTTGTCAGAGGTGTAAAAAGTACAAAGTAAAAGTACTTGGCTGGGTACAGCTGTGTTCACCACTTTAGGGAAGTCTGTAGTTAAGACCTAAATTACCAGGTAAAGGGAGTTAACCAGTGGGTAATACAATAAAAATGAAGAGTGAAAAAGGATCAGTTTAGGTTACTGGTTAGTTACGAACTACCTTTACCTGCATATTTAAGTCTTAATTAGGAACTGGTGAACACAACTTAGTAAAAAGTTAGTACTTTTACTTTGTACTTTTACGTCTCTGCATCTTGTTGGCTAACTCCACCAGCATCTCAATGGTTAACTCCACTCGCATTGTTTTGGAAAACTCCACCAGCATCTTGTTGGCTAACTCCACAGGCATCTCAATGGTTACCTCCACTAGCATTGTTTTGGCTAACGTCACTAACATCTTGTTGGCTAACTCCACAGGCATCTCAAAGGTTAACTCCACTAGCAGCGTGTTGCCTAACTCCACCAGCATCTCAATGGTTAAGTCCACTATCATTGTGTTGGCTAACTCCACTAGTGTCTCAATAGATAAATCCATAAGCATCTTGATGGTTAACTCAATTAGCATCACAATGCCGAACTCCACTAGCATCTCAATGATTAGGGAAAACCCAAATGAAGCCCTCTGTCCTACGCTCCACTCTCGGCCCTCCATTTGCACATTCACACGTGTCTCCGCCATGTGCGCAAGTGGTCCAAAGCTGGGGGAGCGAAAATTGTCATGGCTGCAGTGGCTAACTGGGCTCCTAAGCCCCTTCCAGGAAGTGAGCAACACTGTGCTCTCCACGAGCGAAGTGGAATCCCACAAGGCACTGCGTAATTTTTGAGCTTGCACAATGTCACATGAAGGAATGGATATGCGTGCCTGAATATATGACACCAGCATTTGTTTATTTTCAAGATTTCAAGAGTTGACACATATTCAAAACAATATACCTCCTACGTACATGAAAATTGTTTATTTCTTTGAAAACGTTTTATTAATGAATTGCATCATTCAGGTCGCAAGTGTGGCCTGAAATAGATGCCTTTATTAAAATTAGGAAATAGGGGCTGGATTGGGATTTCGAGGTTAACTCCACTAGCATTTTGATTGTTACCTCCACTAGCATCTTCATGGTTTATTCTACTAGCATCTTCATGGTTTACTCTACTAGCATCTTCATGGTTTACTCTACTTGCATCTTCATGGTTGACTCAAATAGCATCAAGATAGCTAACTGTACTAGTATCTCCAAAATGAATAATGTATGTCACCATTCAACGCCAAAACACTGAAGAATGCTGGAGACCTCTCTTTCTTTAGGTATCCCATATTTGCCCTGGATTTGTAGCACATTGACTTGCTACTATTTGGCTGGATCCCACAACCACACATTGTTATATAAATGCAGAATGTTAGAATGAAGTGCATTGAACCATGGGCAGTGAAATGTAGACTCATGAATTATAGATTGTAGCATGCGCCTCTGCAACGGAATGACAATTTCAAATGAAGACCAACTGATCTGAACTGATTTCCACTCTTTTTGTATTTTACATGGAACAGATAGGCCTCTTATTACAATGAAGACAGTGAATGGAAAAGGAGAGAAACAAACTGACAAATAGACAAGGAGTACCCCCAGATGGAAATGTGAGATCTCTGCTCAGTTATCAGGGGCGGTCTGGGACCAGAAATCAGCCAAGGCTTTTTTTACACCGGCCCATGGCCTGTTCATCTTAACTCCCAGGAACATTTCTGTTCTAGCACTGTCAAAAAAACATATGGAACCAGGGATCCTAAAGAAATAAAACATTAGCTGGATTCTCCCAAACGCCTTAGACTCCGGTTCAGGTTTTTGTTTTCCGTAAGACCACTAACCAGCAAATAATGTTCAACGGTCTTCAGATGCTACAATTTTACAGACAATTTTAAAATTGATTGATGTTTGTTAAACTGTTTAATATATGTGCCGGCCTGAGATGCTCCACAGTTTCAGTTTTACCAGCAACAACACAATAACAGAAGTGCTTCCAATGCAGACTGAATCCAAATTCACTACAGTCTTCCGCTCTCTTACTCTACATGAACGGTACTTCTGCATGGGGATTTAGATGTATCTCCTAATCTCTGAATCAGGATCAGATAATAAGCACATTACTCTGCTCAGAGAATGCCTGGAATTGGCATGTAAACATCAGCTAAGATACATAAGTTACAGCAATATGACAGTCAATGGCAAAGTGGATGGCATGGTTTATAACCACTGACGGATGCACGCAATGTCTGAGCTGGGTAACATGACTGTCAGCTATGTTTAGGTGCATCAGCAGCAAATCCAACTTACTGATCTACAAATAACAGTTTGTTATTTATGATGTGAGGTGATTTGTCGATCAGTCAGTCCGCAAAGGACTGCATTTTGCTGACGCAATGGTTGGGTTCTAGAGTTTGGTAATCTGATCCTAGATACTTGGTTAACGGCAACATTGATCTCTTGTACTCTGAGTATCTCTCAGGTTGACTTGCACAAAAAAAAAATCTGTCTATTGGTCCTCTGTTTTGTAACTGTCAGACACAGAGGGGACACTTTTCTTACTCTCTGTAATCAACAAGTACACCGTACAGGTCACTCTCATTCACCACTCTAGTCCTAAAATGGCACCCTACTTCCTACGTGGGACACTATTACTTTCAACTGTGGTTGAATGAAGTTCACTACATTGTAAACAATGTGCCATTTGGGAATCTGTTGCTAGAATGTTTTAAAATACCGACCACAGGAATTGTCGTTGTAATTGTTGATGTTGTTTTGTAAAAGTGATATTTGTAAACGTATTTATTGGACTTTTTTACACTTTATCTACTTCAACAAGCATGTTATGTACTGTAACGTTGTTCCATTCTCTACCTCTCTCTGTTTTTAGCAGGTGTCCAGGTTCTTCAACATTCTACTTCCCAGGTTATCCTGAAATCCTAGTTAAATGTTTCCTGGAATAAGAAGGAAAATTCTCCAACAAGAAAATTTGGGTGAACTCATCCCTAAGTGAATGTTGAAAAATTGTGCCAATTTTGAAAAATTTTAAATAACTGAAAAATGTTCTAATCCAGGCAAACTCAAAATCTCAAAGAACATGAACCACCATTTTGTAAGAATAAGACACAAGTTTTCTGTTAATGCTTTGTCAATAGTTATCTTAAGTGTGTAGACAAAACAGGAGATTCTTTTCTGAAAAAGAGTGAAACAGGGAGATGCCCTCTGAGCCTATTTCAAAACATTATTGTACAGGCTTTTTCCTTTGGATGAATTGGAGGATTCGGCCCATACCTATTTTACCTAGATATAGCTATAATAGAGAGGACTGTAGTATGGACTGTGTACGTAGATTTGTATACTATAATGTAGATAAAGAGATACTGGGGGTGTTTATCAACCCCACTGATCAGGTTTATTCTTGTGCTGCCAGTGCTAGTTTAGACCCTTGTGTTACTGGACAACACCATGTTTACTTTCTTCTGCAGTGAGGAAGAAGTGGATTGTCTTCCTCGTGACATGGGTGACACTGTGTTCACAGAATGGGAAATAAGAAGCATTAGGATATCTCTGGGCCACATGACTTATGACAGTTAAGCTGGTTTGGATGTATTTAAACCACATGACAAACCACATGACTTATGACAGTTAAGCTGGTTAGGATGTCTCTTCAGCGCATGGCTTATGACAGTTAACCTGGTTAGGATGTCTCTAGACCACATGGCTTATGACAGTTAACCTGGTTAGGATGTCTCTAGACCACATGGCTTATGACAGTTAACCTCATTAGGATGTCTCTAGACCACATGGCTACTGACAGTAAACCTGGTTAGGATGTCTCTAGACCACATGGCTACTGACAGTAAACCTGGTTAGGATGTCTCTAGACCACATGGCTTATGACAGTTAACCTCGTTAGGATGTCTCTAGACCACATGGCTTATGACAGTTAACCTCGTTAGGATGTCTCTAGACCACATGGCTACTGACAGTAAACCTGGTTAGGATGTCTCTAGATCACATGGCTACTGACAGTAAACCTGGTTAGGATGTCTCTAGACCACATGGCTACTGACAGTAAACCTGGTTAGGATGTCTCTAGACCACATGGCTTATGACAGTTAACCTGGTTAGGATGTCTCTAGACCACATTACCTAATGATAGTTAACCTGGTTAGGATGTCTCTAGGATTGACTCAAATAACATACAGAGTAAACCAGGTTAGGCTGTCTCTAGACCCATATGCAGCCGTGGAACTCATTCTAAGCACAGAGGGGGCGGGGTGCTCTTGTGGGCCCCAGCCACCACCTCTCAGGCCTAGAACTGTGGGGTCCTCGACCTCCAGGTAGTCTGCAGCAGAGATATAACACTTTATTTTTTATAAAATGGGTTGCCAGTTTATCATAGTTAAGAACATACTGTAAGCTCACTCCACAAAGGACAACACACATCAATCTAAACGCAGCATCTTAAAGCTCCTCAGGTAGTCAAAACCATGGATAGCAACACCCATCAACCATTCATCGCCGGAAGCACATAAAGCACCTGTTAATAAGCACACAAATAGGCTTAGATTCATTGATAAACAAGACAGAGCGTAAGAAACAGTTTAAGCACAATACAGAACATAGACTACAATTTCTTCCCTACGTGCTGATAGGTGATGATCAAGAGGGCCTGTAATAACATTGACTTATTTCCTCTAAATAACGACCTATTAATAAAGAACAAAAAATGTTTCACTCACCAGGTTGTCTCTGCTCAGCCGATTTAGCCATATTGTAATGTAATGTTATACATTTATTAATTCCGTGCACTCCATAAAACAAAGTAAAATCCCCAAAGGGTGATGAATGAACTATTTACAAATCAAGGTCCCGATTTAAAACGGCATCTTCCTCTGCTTCATGTGGGCAAACCTGCCAACCACTTTGGCTTTGTCAATGTCACACTCAATACAAAGCAAAGTGAGGCTGGATTGTTAGGCCTCATCCATGCATGCATGTAAATTGCTCTTGATGAGTTTCAGCTGGCTGAAACTTTGCTTGGCACTGGCAATGCTGATGGGGATGGTTTTGTATATTCTATGTAGAATCATAAGTAAAAAAAAAAACAAAGTAGTAAGTGGAACACTGGATACAATTACACTTCCTTCGTTCCTACAAATGTAACTTAACTATAGCTAGTTAGTAGAGTAAAAACCAGACATACAGCTTGCCAATTGATTGGCTAGGTTACACATCAATCAAATATATATATAAAAAAACCTGGTCATTAAAACAAATGTTTAGCTAGTTTTCAATTATCATTTTCAAAAATTATTTTATGCTCTTTTGGTACATTATGACATAAGGTACAAAAAGTATTCTTATTAAATTACTAAATAAATGAATAATGAATTTGATGACCCTGGTCCCGCCCCACCAGCAGCACAGGTGCACATCCCAGGCCAAGGGGCCAAGCAATGGGGTATAAAGACATACTCTGTAAATGTAATACTTCATAAAATAAGCAACAACATTTCAGATTAATGCCAGGATTTACTGAAATAAAACAGTATAACTTATGATATAATATATACATTTTGACATAGTGAAGTGTTAAACAATATTTGTTCTTTGGTATACAATTTTAAAAAAAAATGTTATGTGGTGGAACGTGGATCCCCTTGCGGGGCCCTGCTGCCTATGCCCCATCACCTCCGTGTCTATACCCATCACCCTTGTGTCTATACCAATCACCCCCGTGTAAATACCCCATCGCCCTGGTGTCTATACCCATCACCCTTGTGTCTATACCAATCACCCCTGTGTATATACCCCATCGCCCTGGTGTCTATACCATCACCCCCGTGTCTGTACCCATCACCCCCGTGCCTATGCCCCATCACACCCGTGCTATTTCCGCTTCTGTCTACATGACTTATGAAACTTAACCTTGTTAGGATGTCTCTAGACCACATGGCATACATTTAACCAGGTTAGGATGTCTGTAGACCTACATGACATATGCAGTAAACCAGCTTAGGATGTCTCTAGTCCCACATGACATATACAGTAAACCCAGTTAAGATGTCTCTAGACCCACATGTCATATACAATAAAACAGGTTAGCATTTCTCTGCTATAGACAGTAGTTCCATAGTTTTGAATGCTTCCAAATTCTAGTATATATTATTTTTCAGGGACTTTTTCTGTGTTTATTATGAGTCTCTGTACCTATAGAGGGCATGTTATACTATCCTGACTGACACAACCTACGAGACTCACCACACAGGGAGAGCTTTGACTCGCTGGTCTGGACAGGAGCCTACTGTACCCGCAATATTGTTTTGATTGGTTCTTATTTGCTAGTTATTTGCTTACGCAATGCCGCAATCTTCCTCATAGGTTCTCTACACCACAGATTTTGGAATTAACAGTGGGACGGTGCTTTAGTAAAGCATTGACCGCGATTTCTTCAATTTTAAATGCGGATATCCGACCAGCGGTGCGCATTGCCCTCATTATCAATGCCTCAATTTTATGAATTATAAAGACAATGATGATGATTTTTACTCTGTAACCCTCTGGACTCCTACTACACAAAGTAGCTGATCTGACACCGGGTCAAGACAATGTCACAAGTACCCCTTTCAATACGCACACTGTCTTTCCATACTTGCTGATATCTATGAATTGTTCTCAACTAGGCCTGCTCTAAGAATGTTTATGATGGAATTCAAATTAACTGTCAGTCAGTAAAATATGCTAAAGGTTAACTGTCCTCAACAGAAAATATATAAACAACATGTAATGTTGGTCCACTGTTTCAACGGTTGAAATAAAAGATCCCAAAATGTTTTCACACACACAAAAGGCTTATTTCTCTCAGATTTTGAATGCAAATTTGTTTAAATCCCAGTTAGTCAGCATTTCTCTTTTCCTTTCAAATGTTTGCATGTTGTTTTTATATTTTTGGTCAGTATGTTTGTTAAAACTTTTTAATACTCTTTCAAGTATTTTTGGGTGGAATGTGTTGATACTAATGCCTCTACAGTAATATTACTACTGTGGGTATGGGCGGTTTATTGTACAAATCAATTGTAAAATTATGTGATTGTTCTTTCTGTGTAATAGTACAGGATGAAAAATTCAAAGAATGTATTTGTAATGTATAGAAAACATTTTTTTTTTGGTTTTCAAGAAAAGTTAGCTAATTTTAAACTTTAAAACATTAAATCTCAAAATCCCAGCACTGATATGAATTGTTAGCAAAACAGCCAGCTGCAAAAATGTAGTAAAATGAACTGGTGCTTTTTTTCAAATGGTATAGCATAAGCTATCTGTGTTTATAAGTGAAGGCACTATGATAATTTAGACCTGCCATGTTTCCAGTCTTTTAAAGGTCCTCTGGTTTTGTAAATCTGTGCATCTTTTTAAAGGTTCTCTGATTCTCTAACTCTTGTTAAGGCTTTGATTATTCTCCGTCAACTTGTTAAGGCTTTGATTAATTCCAACCTGCCTTAGTAATGTTAGCACAGTGTCTTCGATTGCATTATCCATACACTTATTTTGAAAAATCAAATCATACTTAAAGGGGGCGGTCACCATATTTTCAGTTGCTGTATGTTTTTACCCAAGACCAGTTTGTGATTCAACCAGGAGCTACTGCCTGAATACTGTAATGAGGCTTTAAATGAATAGAGCTCTACGTTTTTAAACCTGGAGAGTGAACAGGTGTTTTATGACATGTCAATGTGTCTTTTACCTGTTGTTTTACTCCCACTCTGTACATTTGAGTGTAAATACATTCACTACATGAGTCGGTTGGTGTCTTTGCACACACAACTTAACATCAGCATGTTTTTGTCATAGCTGTGCCCTTTCCTCCCACCTTCTATCTTTCCTTTTTCTTCTCTTCTTCCCTTTTTGCACTGTAATGGTATTAAGTGTTGTATTAGTATACCCACTAGCTACAGCTGAGGCAGTGGCTACTCCTTCTGGAAATAGTCAACTGAAATTTTAGAGTAGAAGGACTGGAAACAAACATGGAATGGAATACAGAACATGCACAGTATGTTCACAGTATGTCAAATAATAAACACATGTAAACTGTATGTCAATGCCTGTATTTGCACTTTTTCCTGGAAGATTAAGGTATTAAAAATGACTATAAAATGTGAGAATGGTGTCGTGATGGTTGTATACTTCCCAACAGTGTTTTTCTGTTCAAACACGGTCACCTTTAGTCGGTTCAGTCAACAATGACCTTAGTCAAAGATACAGTGCAGGGGCTAAGACCTGAAGATTGGTGTACATCATAGGAGCAGGAAGTAGGGGTTCTAGGGGTGTGGCAGACCTCATGTCGTAGCCTTAGCATCCCTTTACTCAACCTTGGCACCCACTGAAGCGGCCTCGGCACCCCCTGACGTGGTCTCAGCACCCCTGATGCGGACTCGGCACACCCTAATGCAGACTTGGCACCCCCTGACGAGATTCTGAAATGATCTTTTACTGTTTGACTGACACTGAATCATGTACGTCGATGCTGCCGATGAGCACACATCATCTGTCGGTCTCAGGTACTGTCTCGCACTCAACCATTATGAGCACCCCCTGATTAAAACGTGTTTATGCGGACGTGCTGTCCGTCGACACTCCCTATGGATTTTTACTCATTTGGTAAAGACTGATCCCAACACACACAGTTTTTTATTTTTTGGTGTATAATCCGCCTAAAATGTGAAGTATATGTTGTAGATAATAGGGAAAAATACAAGCATGAAACTGAGGCACCGATATGACAAAATGTGAAAAGGGGGGTGTTGACCTTCTGTAGGCACTGACTAGATTCACGAATGTACCTTTATTTGGAATTACATACATACATTTATAAGATGTCTTTGACAGTAATGTGTGCTGGGTCCCAGATGCAGTCATCTTCCAGACCACTTTCCAGCATGCCACAGTTAGGAGGTACCCATGCCGAGTCAAAGCCGTGGTTGTGCCAAGTCTTCTGCATAGGGTGTCCTTGGTAGTCTATTTTCTGAACCCTGCCCACACTGACTGAAACTTTAATTACACCTTTTCCTTATCAGATAGATCCTCCCAACATGCCATCGCTGGATTGTCGGAAACCATGCCTCCGGATTTGCTGTGCAGCTGCTGTGGAGGTGCCGTGGTACATGATGTAGGTTCTGCCAGTTTGTGGCACGCAGTCACCCTGCATTTGAATGGTTTCAAAGGTAAAAGGACAATGTTCTTTAGGTCGATGTAATGTAGCTGTAAAAGAAGAAAAGGTAGTCAGCTACAGAGCCCTCACTTTCTTAAAATGTTGTTGTGTTATATACTTAATTTATATTACAGTTTTTTCCGATTTCTAAGAAGCATCGGTCAATATATACACATTCTCCAAAATCCATGAACTCTTTTCTCATTCATACTCCACCACCTGCAAAACAATATATTCGCAGCACGTTTTTTTCAAATGCTTACATGCTGTTCCCAAAACTGTTAAAAACACATTCAAAACAGAATGATGGCAAC
Source organism: Esox masquinongy (assembly GCA_016801175.1). Classification (NCBI taxonomy): domain Eukaryota; kingdom Metazoa; phylum Chordata; class Actinopteri; order Esociformes; family Esocidae; genus Esox; species Esox masquinongy. The sequence continues at coordinate 36,294 of JACXGI010005149.1, read as the reverse complement.
TGTTGTGCATTTCTGCAGTAACCAGATTTAAATATAAAGAAAATGTTAGTAGAATATTTAATCATTCCAACCACAGCTGATTGCAGTTTCAGCTGAAAATCTTCCCAAGTGTTGTACACTGTAACCTTTGACAGAAACGGTGAACGTGTGAAAGAACTCCAGTATCAATATATCCAGGTAAGATGTCTGTTCAATAACCAAACAGGGTATACATATACACAACTACGCATAATGTAAAGTACTGTAAAACTGTGGAATTACTGTTTTTTTAACAGAGTAATGGAGATGGAAGCCAGTCAAACGGCTCATAAATTCATCTTTCTGACTGACTCACATAAATTCATCTGACTGACTGTGTGACCCTTGTTAAATAGTGTAGTGCTTAGATACGCAGACCTGCAACTACTAAGTCCCGTGTTCAAATCTCATCAGCAAATTATGCATTACGATTTGTTCTGTATAGATAAAGACTTCACTGACTACAACCTTCAGTACCTTTGTTATAGTAAGCCAAAGATAAAACTGTTTATGTTGCGAATATTTCTGGTGGATTTTCGAGGTACACATCCGTGCATGCTTTTTGTGTCAGGATAGATAAAAACTTTGCTGGCTACAAACTTCAGTAGTTACGTTATAGTAAGCCTAAAATAAAACTGTTCACGGTTATGTTGCGACTCTTTCTGGTGGATTTTCGAAGTACGCATCTGTGCATGCTTTTTGGGTCAAGATAGACAAAAACTTTGCTGGCTACCTTCAGTAGCTACTAGGGGTGGGTATTGGCAAGTACCTTGCGATACGATATATATCACGATACACATGTTACGATTCAATACATCACCATTTATCACAATATCACAACTGAATCACGATACTTACTCAAGTGCTAAAGAAAACCTCAAATAATATTAGGCTATATACTTGAAAGGCCAATCTTTAGCTAATCCCCATTGCCAATCCCTAATAAAAAAAAAGAACCACTCAATTTGAAATAACTTAGAACTTCTAAATTTAACCCTTTAGACCCCAATAGAATTCTAGAATGCTGCTGTTGGTTACTGAAAATTCTCAAAATAAACCACATTTTCTCACACATTTCAAACAAACACACAACACAAAAACCAAATTACAATTACAAGTTAACTTTGTTTTAAAGAGCACGTACTCTTCTTTAATTTGACAACACATTAATGTAACTTGGAATAATATAATTTGTTTTCTCCCATTAACAATCAATAGAAAGAACGAATGTCTAAGTTTGCATAAAACGATATATTGTGACGAGACTGAACCAGCAGTCACATTAGGTCCGTACAGCTAATATGATCATAATAAAGTGAGCACAAGGCAAATCTCAAGACATACAAGTTTTATAAATGATAAGGGGAAGTATGTGGCGTACATCTTTTGACAAATGCGGGATATCATCGCGATCAAGTGACAACGTTGTCAGCAAAGCACAACATTACTGCTTCTTGGCTAGCTAGTGAAAGTAAGAGCTTGTTGCTGCACAAGCGAAACAGACACATTTTTTTGCGGCCAGATAATTTTACTTTAGTCTGACAGACGAAACAAACCAGACAATTAGTTGTCTAGTTAGCAATGGCATGTTCCATATTTGAATGAAATTGGAAGAAACGCGAGAAAACAACCAACTAGTCAGCCGGCTACACAGCTACTGCAACACCCCACAGCTGATGTGCTCTAGCAAGTTATCACAGCAGGGTTGCTGTTGTCATCTAAAAGATATTACCAACATTTCACAGCATAAAGTATGGACAACCCAAAACGTATAGCCACAGTTTATTTCTTACTCACCTCAACATCATTATCGCTTTCAAGGACGTTTCTAACCTCGTATCACCGAACAACACAGAAACAATCTCTTCTAACGTAAAAAGTCGTGGCCGCAATTGGTGCTATACTTTTGAGTAAGGAAATTAATAAAACAAAAAAAAGGTCAAATGACAGCATACCCTTTTCTGGTTTCTTATTAATGACGACATCCGTGGGAATACAGTAACAGGCTTTTATCAGGTAGATTTTGTGATATATACACAACTATTCAAAGCAAGCAACACGCCAGTGGCCCACCGGCGGCCCACTAGCTTTTTGCCGCTGCGGCCGCTTTTTTTTATAGCGCGCGTCGCAGTCGGGCCACCGGTGGGCCGCTTTCATTACAATGCCTTCCAACGATACCCTGATCAGTGGCTCACCAGCGGCCCAACGGTGGCTAGCCGCTTTTATGCACTAAACCCAGCGGGACACCTCACACTTATTGTTAAAGAAACACGCCCGTTCAGCGACTGCTTCAGTAATTTAAAAGACAGCTGTCGACAGCATAATAAATAAATAAACATCGATTCTAGAGATCAGAATATCGATACAATATTGTGAAAAAAAGATTTGCAATGTTACATTAAATCATTGTATTGGCACAGCACCTCTTGCTACTTTATAGTAAACCTAAAATAAAACTTTATATTGCGACAATTTCTGGTGGATTTTCGAAGTATGCATCCGTGCATGATTTTTGGGGTAATATAGGCTAGATCAAAACCCCTTGCGCAGTAAAATAGTAGGGGTTTCCACGATTCCCTCGTCTTTTCACTTGACGAAAAAGTCAGTTATCTTCACCTATATTGCTAGTTATTGTATCAATGTCATTCATGAATGAAAGAAAAACTAACGCTTTTGCACCATGAAATAGCTTTGGCTGTTAAGTTCAAGTAGTAAGTTAGATAGGCCTACTAGTAAACCTATTACTGGCTAATAAGCTGTTAAAACGGCCTGTGGCAAAAGCCATACATTTCATATAAGCTATTTGTGGTGGAGGTAAACTTAATAAGAAACGAAATATTGGAACTTGGCATAATGTTAGCATGTGACACTGTGGTGTGGCTGTTTAAGGCAAAGCCACTCACGTGGGAGACCCGGGTTTGAGTCCTGTGAGGGTAATAACATTTATTACTTTTAATTGCGGGCCAGCTGAACTAGGCTTGCCTGGTTCCTTTTCTGGTTCTTATTCTATAATCAAAATACTGATTTATGTGAAAAATCATTCTAAAAACTTACAAGATAAAAGTTTGTCATTTATTTAAGGTTGAACAAGCTTATTTTGAGACATGTATGAAGTGTTTTGGTGGTTTTAGTGAGTTTTGGAGGTGAGATTAACTGTTTGGCCAAGATGCATGTTAGAAATGCAGACTATGTGAAGGCTTTTGCAATTGTGGTTTCAGTATTGACCAATGCTTGTTAGCAATCAGGAAAAACTTTAATATAAATATTAACATAACAAAAATATTTTATCTAACTTTTTTACCATCAATTTACACACAATACCCCATAATAAAAAGTGAAAAATATTTATTTTGAAAATGTTAGTGCTTTTGTGCCTGATAGTTAGCCTCATGAGACTGGAGAATATTTTTCCTCATGCTCTCATAGTAATTCGGCTGACATCATATGCCTTTTAGGAGTGGCTTCCTTCTAGCCACTCTCCCATTCAGAAGATTATGCGATTAATCACAATGAATCACTTTAATCATTTGACAGTACTAGTACATGAGATATTTCAGTTTTAAATTTTCCGTAAATTGGCACACATTTCTGAAAATGCATTTTCTCTTTGTCATTATGGGGTATTGTCTGTGGATTGATGCCAAAATAACGTATATTATGAATTTTACATGTATGAAGTCTATAACAAAATAAAATGTGGATAAAGTGAAGGTTTCTGAATACATTTCGAAGGCACTGTATGTAAGAAGAAAAACCCTACATGGTCCAAGGTCTGTTTGTCCCTTAAAACTCCATTATTGTCATTGTCAAGCTAATTAAACGCATCAGTTGTTCAAAAGAACACCTGAAACTGGATCTATTAAATTGTCGTCTTGACGAGAAACAAATAACTCTAGGAGGAGGTTCCCCTCTGCACTTTAACCAATCCAGTGAATATCAAGGTTTCATGATGGCCAATCATCTCATTACCGTTCAAAACTTAAACAAGTTCTCTTCATTCCCCATGAAAATCGAAACTGCCATTTGAGGAGCACAGCTGGAGGGCATAAACCCAAACACATGAAAACAAGAGGAAGTTGGCAAGATTACAAAACAGGTCTGCTACTGTAGTTGAAAATAGCATTACTGGAAAAGCCTGAGGTTATTATGTCGGTAGGCCAAAGACATGTCAGTTAATGTTTGATTCATCCGGATCTTGAATTGAAGTTTAGAGAGGTAAAAATGTGAATGTTGATTATGTGAAAATTAACATATCGCTCAAGAGAGTATGTAGAGTTGAACTGTCAGTGTTAGGAGACTGTACACATTTGGGAATGGATTTTTCATAGTTAAATATAACAATACCCTGAACAACAATACACAACAAATACGTTCAACTATTATCAGATGTAACACATTTCTTTTAAGTTTGTGTAGCTCAGTTAGTACCAGCTCTTACACATACTCTTCCTCCTCGTCCACCACCTTTTACACCAACTCTTCCTCCTCATCCACCACCTCTGACATACTCTGCCTTCTTGTCCACCACCTCTGACACGTACTCTTCTCCTCTTCCTCAGACCTGTGCCACCTGTGTACACTGAACTGACTTATATTCTGAACAACTGGTTTGATCACATTATTAGAAACAAGTGTGAACCATTTTGAATCAATGTGTGTAAACGATGACAACTATGTTGTAGTTGTGTTTAACTTTTGCCACCTGTGTTTACCATTTTGCAACACAAGTGCATCACAGTGTGAAATGGGATTTAGTGAGTGATAATGTGTTTCAAGTTTTGCAAACAGAGTGAATGCAATTTGCAGATGGTGTCTAACTACCTGAATTCGTTTTAGGTTTTACCAAAAGAGTGACTGATTGAAGAAATGGGTTTAGGCCACTGAGAATTTGATTCAGAGAATGGGGTTTAGTGTTTTAGCTATTCAGAAAAATTGTATTGCAAAATGCGTATACTATTTACAATCTTTTAAAAATATGCAACTGCATGCCCTGGGTGCTGTCTAATGAATGCTCTGTTGTGTTTATATATTGACTGGCTGTGCGTATGATCTAAAAGCATTGTTTGATTTTGAGAACAGATTAAATGGTTTTGAGGTGAGTGTTTGATTTTTACAGGAGAGTCAGGGGTTTTGTGAATGTAGTTTGAAGATTTGGATCTGTGTTTAAAGTTTTGAGAAAATGGGTGAAGCTTTTAAGAAATGTATCTTAGCAATTGTGGAAAACTGTAATCAATTATAAATTAGGTACATAACAAATCACTAACAAACAATGTAAGTTGTAATTTACTACACTAAATAGTATTAAAAATAATGTTTAAGTACTATTGAAATAGTAATAAAATAATAAAAGTAAATGTTATGTTGATAAAATAGACCTACTTATTTCCTAATGTAGTGTATTCATAATAGATGACTGGAATTTTCATTTTAGTTACTAAAGAAAATTATGGGTCTTGGGTCCGAAGTTCTACTGAGATATTTTTAATTTTTAAATGTGCATGGGGCAATCGAAATACCACCACCTATGTATGACTACACTCTGCGTAATCAAAGAATTTGGGTACAACAGGCTTCTTTGTACTCCTTCACTAGCCATTCCCCTTACTTATATTACTTATTTTACTTATCTCACAACATACAGTACTACAGTTTTTCCCAACTGCATACACATCGTTCTCTGAATAATACCTCTAATACCCCAAAACTGTTATGCCCATTATAAAAATTCACATCTCCAAAACCTTACATGCAGGGAAAAATGAAATTCTGGCCTAAAAATGATACACACAGCCCTCAAAATCAAAAGATCGTGTCAGGATCACACACGCAGACATCATATCTGTTGCACACACGGAGCATTAAGAAAACAGTGTGTTGAAAAATTTAAATCTCATCAAAATGAAAGATTAATTTAGGAAAACAAAAAGAATCCACCAACACAGCCAGTAAAGAAGAACTTTATGATACATAATGTTTGATCCTGGCCACCCAAAAATAGCCAAATGTATTCATATATATATAACACATATACATTTTATATCATCAAGCAACAAAAAGGTACAGTATTGTATAGTACACAGGAATGTAAGGAAAAGAAAGCACTGAAACCACAGGCATTGTCCTGCCTGTCATGTTGAGTTGGCTTCTTTTTCATCCACATCACAACTGATGTGTTCCCTGGACAAGCAGCAGGGAAAAAACACCTAGCATGTTGGATCCATCCTTGGCCTGCCTCTGCACCTCCACCCTTAGTGGTTTCCATCCTTTTGGCCCAGGACCTCCACCCTTAGTTATGTTTCCACCCCTTTGGCCCAGAGACCACCACCCTTTTGATGTTTCCACCCCTTTGGCCAGGGACCTCCACCCTTTCTCCACCCTTGCCCGGTAGCCTCGGATCCTTCCTGGGTGCTGCCTCTTGGTCAGATTGAAGCCCTCGTCCTCCTCTTTGTCTTCCCCTACCTCTTCCCCTTTCTGCTTTGTGTCTTCCCTTACCCCTTCCCCTTTCTGCTCTGTCTTCCCCTACCTCTTCCCTTTCTGCTCTGTCTTCCCCTAACTCTTCCCCTTTCTGCTCTGTGTCTTCCCCTACTTCTTCCCTTTCTGCTCTGTCTTCCCCTACCTCTTCCCCTTTCTGCTCTGTCTTCCCCTACCTATTCCCCTTTCTGCTCAATGTCTTGCCCTACCTCTCCCCCTTTCTGCTCTGTCTTCCCCTATCTATTGCCTGAGTCCTCTCTAGGTTTCTTCCTAAATTTCGGCCTTCTTAGGGAGTTTTCCTAGCCACTGAAATTCAACACTACTGTTGTTTGCTCCTTGGGGTTTTAAGGCCGGGTGTTTTGTAAAAGCACTTTGTGACAACTGCTGATGTAAAAAGGGCTTTATAAATGAATTTGATTGAAATTTGATTGATCTATTCCCCTTTCTGCTCTGTCTTCCCCTACCCCTTCCCCTTTCTGCTCTGTGTCTTCCCCTACCTCTTCCCTTTCTGCTCTGTGTCTTCCCCTACCTCTTCCCTTTCTGCTCTGTGTCTTCCCCTACCTCTTCCCTTTCTGCTCTGTGTCTTCCCCTACCTCTTCCCTTTCTGCTCTGTCTTCCCCTACCTCTTCCCTTTCTGCTCTGTCTTCCCCTACCTCTTCCCTTTCTGCTCTGTGTCTTCCCCTACCTCTTCCCCTTTTTGTTCTTTGTTGCTCCATTTTCTACACAGTTATTAGTCCTTGTGTGAGTTATTAGTCTCTTCCCTTTTTTATCCTTGACGACAGAACGAGGAGAAATGAGTAAACAATTTGGTTCGTTGGGCTTGCACAGGTGAAATGTATTGTAATGCATTGGCACTTTGCGTTTTGTCTGGTTTCTGTATTCTCACAAATGGCGCAGGTGTTTTCTCAATGACAATTGTGCTTACACATTGAGTTGTGTGTACTGTTTTGCAAGATGAGTGAACTGGACTCGCAAATTGAGTTGAAGCAATTAGAATGCATGCTTGGTTCTGTAGAAATGCTTCATGGTTCTGGGATGTTAGTTTGAACATCTCATCACTCTGTGTATGCTTTCGGTCACAGTGTTTAAATGACTGGGAAAAACTTAAGCATTCAGAAAAAACTGTAATATACAATCATAACTCATTGTGTGCCCTTTTTTATGCTTGACAGAACGAGGAGAACTGGCTGAGGAATTTGATTAGTTGGGTTTGCACAGGTGAAGTGTATTGAAATGCAATGGCACTTTGCATTTTGTCTGGTGACTCATGTATTCTCAGAAATGGCACAGGTATAAATGATACCATTTCATACATGAAATATAAAAACTTTATATTACAGTTTTTTTTATGATTGCTAACAAGTATTGTTCAATACTGTGGATACATGTGAAAAACTCTAAATAGTTATCAAAACAAATTGCAACTTGACAATGCACATTCTACATGTCTCAAAAGCAAATCTTTCTACCAAATGAAAGCTAACAGTCACTCATGACATGCACATTTTATCATTCATAGTATCATCACCTACAAAACTCTAAAAACTGCTACCCATTGAAAATGGGTAAATTTGTCTTTATGGTTTTTCCCCGATTGCTAACAAGCATTGGTCAATACTGAAACCACAATTGCAAAACTCTTCAAATAGTCTGCATTTCTAACATGCATCTTGGCCAAACAGTTGATCTCACCTCAAAACTCACTAAAACCACCAAAACACTTCATAATGTCTCAAAATAAGCTTGTTCAACCATAACAATGGCAACAATTCTCACTCAGAAACACACTGTCATTCATAACACACTGACCTAAAAAACACAAACAGCAAGGAGCATTACATAAATGAAGAACTTTTATCTTGTATGTTTTTAGAATGAGTTTTCACAAAAATCTGTATTTGATTACAGAATAAGAAAAACAACTCACTTTATTGAGTGTACTAATGTACAGTGGATATAAAAAGTCTACACACCCCTGTGAAAATGCCAGGTTTTTGCGATGTAAAAGAATGAGACAAAGATAAATCATGTCAGAACTTTTTCCACTTTTAATGTGACCTCTGCTGTGAACAATTCAATTGAAAAACAAACTGAAATCTTCGAGGGGGAAAAATGAAAAATAAAAACCTTACAATAACCTGGTTGCATAAGTGTGCACACCCTCTTATAACTGTGGATGTGGCTGTGTTCAGAATTAACCAATCACATTCAAACTCATGTTAAATAGAAGTCATTACACACCTGCCATCATTTAAATTGACTCTGATTAATCACAAATAAAGTTCAGCTGTTCTAGTAGGATTTTCCTGACATTTTCTTAATTGTATCTCAGAGCAAAAGCCATGGTCCACAGAGAGCTTACAAAGCATCAGAGGGATCTCATTGTTGAAAGATATCAGTCAGGAGAAGGGTACAAAAGAATTTCCAAAGCATTAGATATACCATGGAACACAGTGAAGACAGTCATCATCAAGTGGAGAAAATATGGCACAACAGAGATATTACCAAGAACTGGACGTCCCTCCAAAATTGATGAAAAGACGAGAAGAAAACTGGTCAG
>JACXGI010005149.1:0-27145 GCA_016801175.1 Esox masquinongy | reverse complement strand
TTATGGGGTAGGGTGGCAAGACGGAAGCCTTTTCTTACAAAGAAAAACATCCAAGCCTGGCTGAAGTTTGCAAAAACAAACATCAAGTCCCCCAAAAGCATGTGGGAAAATGTGTTATGGTCTGATGAAACCAAGGTTGAACTTTTTGGCCATAAATTCAAAGGGTATGTTTGGCACAAAAACAACACTGCACATCACCCAAAGAACACCATACCCACAGTGAAGCATGGTGGTGGCAGCATCATGCTTTGGGGCTGTTTTTCTTCAGCTGGAACCGGGGCTTTAGTCAGGGTGGAGGGAATTATGAACAGTTCCAAATACCAGGCAATTTTGTCACAAAACCTTCAGGCATCCGTTAGAAAGCTGAAGATGAAGAGGAAGTTCACCTTTCAGCACGACAACAACCTAAAGCACACATCCAAATCCACAAAAGCATGGCTTCACCAGAAGAAGATTAACGCTTTGGAATGGCCCAGCCAGAGCCCAGACCTGAATCCAATTGAACATCTGTGGGGTGATCTGAAGAGGGCTGTGCACAGGAGATGTCCTCGCAATCTGATAGATTTGGAGCGCTTTTGCAAAGAAGAGTGGGCAAATATTGCCACGTCAAGATGTACCATGCTAATAGACTCCTACCCAAAAAGACTGAGTGCTGTAATAAAATCAAAAGGTGCTTCAGCAAAGTATTAGTTTAAGGGTGTGCACACTTGTGCAACCAGGTTACTGTGAGTTTTTTATTTCTCATTTTTCCCCCTCAAAGATTTCAGTTTGTATTTCAATTGAATTGTTTACGTTATAGGTCACATTATAGGTGGAAAAAGATCTGACATGATTTACCTTTGTCTCATTCTTTTACATCACAAGAACCTGGATTTTAACAGGGGTGTGTGGACTTTTTATATCCACTGTATACGGGACAGGAATGAATCAGAAATGCAGCCATTTGAAGGAATATCCTTTATTTTTTTCTATATCTTTGCGTACAGTAAATTTTACTTTTGAAAAATAAAATGTTCAAACAAAAAACAAATTTCCCAAAATTCCAGGGCTGCAATAATAACAAACAAACATCAACAAGTATAGTATAATCACTAGCCTCTCTGTATTGTAGGGGCCAATGAGTGGATTGTGTAACAGCAAACCATCATTGGACAGTGCTGCACACATTGTGATGTTAGCTCCTCTCTGGCCTGGGACATCCACGGTGGCTCTCTGACCAAACACATTTCTTCCTGCCAAGATGAATTTATGTGCAGTTTGACTGGCTTCCATCTCCATTAGTCTCTAAAAACAACAGTAAATCCACAGTTTTACAGTACTTTACATTATGCGTTGATGTGTATGTACCCTGTTTGGTTATTGAACAGGCATCTTACCTGGATATACTGATACTGGAGTTCTTTCACACGTTCACCGTTTCTCTCAAAGGGTACAGTATACAACACTTGGGTAGGTTTTCAGCTGAAACTGCAATCAACTGTGTTTGGAATGATTAAATATTCTGCTAACAGAAATGCACAACAGTTGCCATCTTTCTGTTTTGAATGTGTTTTTAACAGTTTTGGGAACAGGGTGTAAGCATGTGAAAAAACATGTGCTGCGAATATATTGTTTTGCAGGTGGTGGAGTATGAATGAGAAAAGAGCTCATGGATTTTGAAGAATGTGTTCATTGAACGCATTTTGTGTGAAGGCAATGAAAAATGATTCACAGTGTGGTCCACATACACGTCTGTCTTGCAGACTGTGTGGAGAGTTTTGACAATGTGACTTCAGTGTTGACCGATGCTTGTTATCAATTGGGAAAAAATTTAATGTGTGTGTTTGTGTTAAGGTGTGTGTGTGTGTGTGTGTGTGTGTGTGTGTGTGTGTGTGTGTGTGTGTGTGTGTGTGTGTGTGCGTAAATGTGTGTATTACAGTTTTTTACAATTGCTAACATCCTTTTGTCCAATCTGTAGTCACACTTTCAAAACACAACACAATTTGCCCAACATCTGTCTGTTCAGGCCATACCATTAACACAATTCATGTTGTTTTCACAGAATATACAGCCAATTAACATGTTTCTAACATGCTTCAATTATCTTTACATACAAGCTTATCCAATACCAAAATGATGGATATATCTTGTCTTATTTACAAATGCTTGCACACTGCATGTTAGAAATGAAGACCTAATGTTCAAAACCTTAAATACAACTCCCGAAAAAATTAAGAGACCACTGCACCTTTTTCTTTCCTTTCCAAAAAAGTTGAAAAGGAAAGTTTTGAGAGAGGAACAGAATGGTTAAAAGTAAGAGACCACTGCAAATTGAACGCTTCTGTTCCTCACTCAAAACCTTCCTTTTCAACTTTTTTGGAAAGGAAAGAAAAAGTTGCAGTGGTCTCTTAATTTTTTAGCTGTATATTATAAAGCCTCTACTTCTGCAACAATAGCAGCTCAAAAGCGATTTCGAAACAGCTGGTAAGCATTTTTGAATGAACAGATCATTGAAACATTGAGAAATAGCTGACTTACTGTAGGTTGTGTAAAATAAACCAACCCCAGCTGATTCCAATCTCAATCGGAGACATAGCCTGGTGTTGAAGTTCTTTCAATTACATGGACATACACAGTAAAAAGGGGACTCCTTGGATTGTTTATGTTCTATGTGGATACAGAACAACACAGAGGAGCAGAGAGAAAAATGGTGGTCTGGACTAAGGAGAGGAATAGTTGGATGAAGGAGAGGAGTAGCTGGACCAGGGAGAGGAGTAGCTAGACTAGGGAAAGGAGTATGTGGTCCAGGGAGAGGAGTAGGTGGACCAGGGAGAAGAGTAGTTGACCAGCCAGAAGAGTAGTTGGACCAGGACAAGGGAGAAGGAGAGGTAAGGGGAGAGGAGTAAGAATGCGTGGTGGTGTTCAAAGGAGGGTAAGTAAGTAAGTTGTCAGTGATGAAATAAGAGCCACCATCATAGACCATGTGATAAACCATGGTCTATCACTGAGAGAGGCTGGTGAAAGAGTCCAGCCTAATTTCAGAAGGTCAACCGTGGCTTCCATTATCTGTAATTTTCAACAAACCAACAGTAAAGTGGTGCATTTCAGAAGGGCTTCTTCTGTCATTACTGCTGCTATGTCCCACACTAACTGTAGGCCACCAGTCCCAATGCAAATACATATGTTTTATTTTTGTTCCTCTAAAAGATGCAACGTCTTCCTCCCTCTGGAGGAAGAGGAAGGCTCCTCAGTGAAGACCAAGAGCATGCCATTGTAGGATTGTTCACATGACCAAATGTCCCTCCTGCATGCAATGGATGCCGGCTGAAGAGACATCTCACCTGAAGACTGCCAGGGGTGGATAAGGCCAAGCGTTTCTATCCAAGGTGCATAGCGAGATGACATAAGATGTGATGTGGACAAGAACATGTGGCCAAATGCTGAAGATCGTATTGACTGGAAAAGGACTGTGCATTTTTTATTTTTTTCCCATCTGTGCCTTTTTTACTGTAATTGATTTTCATTTTTGCACATTTGGAACCAAGGGCCATGTATGTTGAATTTTTTTATTACTGGCAGCAATTTCATGTTGCTAATAGAGCTTTTATTGCAGCAATTCTTCACTAATATTTTTTTTCTACTGTACATACTATAAAGATGACTCATTTTAAGATAGTATGTTGCCACAAATGCACACATTTAACACTACCAAAAAATCTAGAGTGGTTTACAGTAAAAGGAAACTGAATTATAAGAAACAATGGATTTCATATTGTCTGTTGTATGTAGGTAGAACTGACACATGAAAAGTAATGCCATACTTGTTATACAATCAACTGTTAGTGTTTTGAAAGTCACTGTGCTATGATTTTACAATATGTTCCTCTTGGACAGAAAATGTGCTAGTGTTTTGACAGAATTATTTGATATTGAGTCGGGTTTGCCGTGTTTTGATAGAGTTAGTGTATGTGGAGAAAGTTTTTTTGCATTTTGAAATGCAGAGTTACTGTGTTTAGAGTATCTTAAGTATAGGTAAATGCTTGTTATCAATTGAAAAAAACTGTAATATGTGTGTGTGTTTGTGTTAAGGTGTGTGTGTGTTTGAGTTAAGGTGTTTATATGTGTGGGTGTTAATTTGTGTGTTTGTTAATGTTTGTGTGTGTGTGTTTGTGTTAAGGTGTGGGTATGTGTGTTAATGTGTGTATGTGTTTGCTAATGTGTGTGTGTTAAGGTGTGTGGGAGTGTTTGTTAATGTGTGTGTGTGTGTTAAGGTGTGATTTTTAATGTGGGTGTGTGTTATTATGAATGCCCTTAAGACTCCAGAGGTGTTTTTCTAAACCCTAACATCTGAGGTTACGAAACACCCAAACAGTCATGTACACAGTCATGTACACATAAACACTTTGTGGTAACACTTTATTTGAAGGGGTGTGCATAAGAGTGACATGACATTGTCATGATACTGTCATAACCATGACATGACACATGAAGGAATCATTATGAACGTTTATGAATGTTGTCATTAGGTGTCATTCGGTCAATTATGTCATTTTTTATGCAAGGTTGACATTGTTTGTGATGTCTTTGTTATGACAACTTGACATTAACTGAGTAGACAGAACCTGTCAATGTCTTCGTTATGACAACTTGACATTAACTTAGACAACATAACCTGTGAATGTCTTTGTTATGACAACTTGATATTAACCACGACAACATTAGATTAGATTCAACTTTATTGTAATTGAACAAGTACAGTACAATGAAATTGAGGGAGTAGGGTAGCATGTGCAACTGAAATGCAGGAATAGCAGCAATGAGGTTCCCGAGGTAGACACGTACCTGTAACAACTGAAAACTTCCTTATCAGACTTTGCAAGGCAGTGTCAGAGTCCAGTAGTACAAAGGGTGGATATGGTTAGTGATGGGTCACAGAGTTCAGCAGGGTTACAGCAGATGGTATTAAAGTGTTCCTGAGACTGCTGGTAAGGACTGCTGCCTGATGTAAGGAGGGCAAAAAGTTTGTGGCATGGATGTGAAGGGACCCTGGTGATGCCGCACGCCTTGTGCAGACACCGCTTGCGCTGGAGGCCTACGATGGCTGGGAGCTGGGTATCAGTGATGTGCTGGGCGGTTTCCACCACCCGTTCCGGTCAGCTACGGAGCAACCGCCAAACCATACTGTGGCGCAGTTAGTCAGAAACATAACCTGTCATAAACATGTCATAGCAGGCCTGATTATCAAACTTGAAGAAACTATTTAGCTTTGTGTTGGCAATAAATACAACTGTCATATGCGGTAGGTTTTGACATTGGCTGTCATGAAACCATTATAATTATGTCATGAATATTTTCCTTGACCTCAAGTACAGTGGTACAATTTGGACTTGTCATAAAGATGTCATGAAGTGTTATAACACTGTCACATGCTTTTATAACAGTGTCATGAATCTTTTTCTTGACCTCAAGTACAGTGGTACAATCTTTTTTTGTATTTGCACAACGTTCTCAGCACGTACATTTTGTACTTTGAAAAAATATATAAATAAACCGGATTCCTTGTTCTTCCTCAAACAGAGGGTTCCAACATATTCTCTGCAGGTACATTTTGTAAAAAAAAAATACCCCAAAAACTAAAAAAAAGGATTACTTGTTCCTCAAACAGAGTTCCAACAAACTGTATTCCCTGAACGTACATTTTGGACGTAATTTTCTCAACACCAAAAAAACACAAAAAACAGGATTACAGGACAACAGTGTCCTTCCAACCGTTCTTAAGTGTATTTATACATTATTGGGAGGAGTTTTCCACTTTTTTCCTTTGCTGTGATTGTTTCAGCCAACTCCTTATATATTCAGCCAACTCCTTATAGCCCCCCTGCAGCGCTCTGCAAACTGGGAGATCCTGTCATTGTCTTCGTATCCAGGGAGAAGGTCCTTGAAGATGTCCGGAAATGTGATCGCTAGCTCAGCAATTAAAGCTGTTCTTGCATTAAGAATTTGGGCCATTATGGCTGCCAAACAACATTACCCACTTAAAGAACAACAACCAAACCCAACAACTCAAACACAACAGCTAGGCCACTGATATTTACTTGACTTGTTTTTTCACATCATGGAAAAGTCTGCCCAAGACACCATTATAATGGCGTATGGCTAACCACTGGTGCCACTCTATCATTTTGAGGTGTATCTTCAGTGACTCAGGAGTGCGATTACCTCTATGACTCCATATTTCCAATTTGTATTTCTGCCATGCACGCTCAATATGCTGAGTATAAGCACCGGTCTCAGGGTTAACAAAGGTGCGTTTATGGCAGAAAGAATACTGGCCATATCCGTACTGGGAAAGCTGCCCCTTATAGGCATGCCATTCACCAGTGAGGATCGATGTTCTGGGTCTGATGTATCGTCGGATATGGCCTGTAAGAGTTTGCCATGAGCAGTCCCTGACGAGTCTCAGAATGGGTCTTCTAGAAGGACCATCAACCTCCAGCATCCCAAAGACCCACTGGCGTTCACGGCGCCAAGTGTTGCCACATCGGCCATGATGGTACTGAAACCTAAAGATAAATACTTTAATAAGGGTTGGGCTGTATAAATGTTAAAACGCATTGGTATCCTTTCCACTTGCACCGCGGTTTACAGCATTTAGTATATTAATTAACGCATGAATGATTGGGCACACAAGGAAGCAGTGGACATCTGAATGTTTCGCCTTATATTAGCAAAATACATAAATGTTAAGTAAGGTGATTGTACAGTTGCATACAAATATACAGCCTACCTTTCGTTTGTGGGCAAATTTGCTCTCATCGATAACAACAAATCGATGACGACCACCAATTCTCATTCCTCTTGTCCTCATTCGCATGAGGGCAGCAACACACACCTTCAATGTAGACATAAAACAACAATATGCATATTAGCTAGAACATATTGCTGTTATTGTCCACACGTTTTATACATTAGGCCTCCCTAATGCCAATTTCATACTTCAGGCTCCATAATAAGTTATAGCATTTCTTACTAAGGACCTTTTGAGTTACACAAGTAGTTTAGGCGCCAATAAGATTAATAACAATAATAATGATTACAAAAGTTACCCCTAAATATAGCAAGCAAACGTTAGCTAGAGACAAGCGTATGCTTAACTAACCACCATAACCTATCGTTGCCATTGCAATTTACCAGATGCTTGCTTCGATGCCATTTTGCACACCTCATCCTCCTCTTCAGGATACCCCATTTCTGCATCCATCTAACCATTCTTCTTTTGTTCCTCTTAGTGTCAGAACGCCTAATATTTTTTTGAAGTCCTTGTAATAAACCTGTTATTGCAGTAATTGCCTAGTTTCTAACTCAACGACAAACTGTCTCTGATTTAGATGTCCTTGAATTGTCGCGCCAAAAAATGTTAGCGGCTAGTTATCCGTTAGACAGGAAAGTACGTCACTTGACTCTTCCTCATTGCTCTTTACCTGACCAGCGACACAGAGAGCAGAATTTTTGAGTGAAACAGAAGATATCAACGCACGAAGTTGCCACAAAGTTGTAGCTGTTTGATGTAAGCTAAACATAACAATTTTCTTTTGGAACTTACCATTGACATAGATCTTTCTCGTTCTAGGTAAATTTAGGCCTTATCATCGGGCTAGCTAACGATCATTCGGGACGGTGGCAAATACGTCGCTTAACAACTAGCTGAAAATATTTACACTGACATTTTAGAAATGCTAATTAATGACATGCTATTTCACATTTGCATGTTACTAATAATCACTAAACATTAACAACTTGATAAAATTATTACTTAGTACAAGAATATATATTTCAAAACTGCTGTTGGCTATGCCGATAATAGGGGTTTCTACACTAACGCGTTAGTATAGGTGGTAGTTCTGCATCATAATTTTATCTAGCTCATCTTCTGTGGAGCTCGAATGGTTGCTCAGTCTTAAAGCGTTTGCGGTATTTAGCTGTGTAGTCAGATAATTAGTTAGCTGTTTTTTCGCATTTCTTCTGATTTCATTCATAAGTAGAAACTGCCATAGCTAACTAGACAACTCATTGTCCAGTTCGGTTAGTCTGTAAGACTGTACAAACTTGTTTGGCCGCAAATATGTGGTTCACTTTTGACGTCATCGTCCTTTGATAATGATGATGCCCTGAATCTGCCAAAAGATGTGCCACATACTTTCACTTATAATCTATGAACAGTAATGTGTGCCTTATGATTGCGTTGTTATAATCCCATTAGATGTGCAGGCCGCAAATGATTGCTGTCTCACTCTGGTCAAAAAGAGGCAGTGTTTCGTTTTATGCAAACTTGTTTCTACCGATGTCAGGTAGCCTAGACTATATAGAAACGATCCCAACTGTGTAATGCGTTTGCAGACGGAGAGGAGGATGAAGTGTGAGAGGTCGATTTTTATTACAAGCGTTTACACAATAGGACAATACAAATTATATTATTCCAAGTTACATGAATGTGGTGTCAAATTAAACAAGAAGATGTGCTCTTTAAAACAAAGTTAACTTGTAATTTTATTTTCTACTTAGTTTTTGTATCTATTTGTTTTAAATGTGTGAGAAAATATGATTTATTTTGAAAATTTTCTCTAATCTACAGCAGCATTCCAGATTTCTATTGGGGTCTACACGGTTAAACTACTAGGTTAGCCAAAGTACTTGCAGAATTGTGAGTTTAGTATTGGAGCTGACATGATATGTTGCTGGTGTTCTTTACTTTGCACAGCTTTTGCTAGCTAGATGGAAACTCGTTTTACCAAACGGACACATGGTGGGGGGTTGAAGGAAACAGAAGTTAAAGACCTGATTGTGGAGGAGGCGAAGGAAGACCTGATAGAAGTTGCAGAAGAGGCGAATGAGGACCAGCAACTTGAAGAGGTCTCTGTTCGACCCCCAAAAAAGAAGCTGGTCAAATATTCTCAGAGGAAATTATTATAAGTCATTTTTGTGTTACTACTTTCTAGCAGGGCTTGAAATTAACACCTGTTACCAGCTCAGTAAATAAATAAATTGCTGGCAGCTTACATTTTGGCTGTGGCTGTTAAATCTTTGGCAGCAGATTGCCAACCTGTGTTCAATCTGTTCATTTAATAAGAAGTCCTTTGGCTGATTGTAGCACATCCACAAGCCATTGTGGATGTGCTACAATATATTTTTTTTAATGCCCATTTAGTGAAAATAAATCATTTTCGTATTACCTCATGTGCCTCAAAGTATAAATAATGTCTTCTGAATAGCAACATTCGTAGGCTATCCACAATTCATTCATTTTTTTTATGTGAATAGTTTGGGTCAGCCCTAGTAATTATGTTACTAGTTTAGCCCAGATAGAACCTAAACACAATGTTGTTTATTGTACTACACTTTATAACAGCCTGTTACCCTGTTACTGCACAGTTCTCTGCCTTCAGCATATGCAGCAAGGGACATTCTCAGGACGGTAGATAAAAAAGGCTTAATTTATATACAATCATATTTGTTTGGCCCCCAAATTGTTGCAGGGGCACCAACAGGGGCATTGGAGTTGGTCAAACTAAAACAACAAACCAAGATTGTCAAAAGATAGAACACCTTGAGGGCCGCATGAAATACCTGGAGGAGGCCAACAGGGAGATGAAAAACGACAAGGACTTTCTACTTGGCCAAATTAAGGGAGCCTCCAGGGTGTTTGCATCTACTGGCAAGTCAGGTAAAATGGAAATACAATTAACGTTATTCATAGAGTACTAGATGTTCAGGGATGGACTCGATGTTCAGGGAAGTTGTGGATGAGAGCAAAATCGGCTGGGTTTTCATTATATTATTAAACTCAAGATACTACCCAATAGACAATAAGATGGCTCGTTGTTTATGATCATGGTCTATGCATACTATGTAAATCTCTTACTTAGAAGTCTCTTTGGATAAAAGCATATGCTAAATGAATAAATGTAAGAGTGAGCATACATTGAAAAGTCATCATTTTAGGTTTTTGAGTTTTGTTATCTTATACACCTCTCTGATTTTCCACCTACACACCCCACCCCCTTCTCACAGGCTTTAAAAAGACTGCTCGGGTTCCTTCTTCAACTTTCAACGTCCCCCACCACTTCGTCAGACTCCAGCTCCTCGTCATCCTCAGAAGAGAAGAAAAAGAAGACCAAGAAATCAAAGAAATACACTGATTCACACAGCCGTTCAAGAAGTAAGCACCGGCTTTGATTTTCTTTATAATCAGATGGTTTCTTACCCTAAAGTTGCCCATTACTTAACTAACTTCTATGTTTCATATTTGTATGAAAAGCAGCTACTACGTTATGTCCGGATTGGTATATTTTAATATTAATTTAAAAAATTTGTGATTCAGATCTCCAGCCCTGTGTAATAGCTACATCGCTCTCTTCAGGTTATGCTGTACTTTCCTCTGGTTATGTTAGATATATTTAGCCTCTGAAGTAGATAAGAAAGTATTCTACTCACCATGCTGGTTCACTGTGTATCATCCACCGAGATTGGTTATGTTAGCTATAGCCTCTGAGGCAGGTAAGAAAGGACACATCTTGCTGTGCTGGTTCACTGTGCATCCTCCCTCTAGGCTGGTAATGTCAGATATTGCTAACCTCAGAAAAAAAGTGGAAAACTCCTCCCAATAATGTATAAATACACTTAAGAACGGTTGGAAGGACACTGTTGTCCTGTAATCCTGTTTTTTGTTTTTTTTGGTGTTGAAAAAATTACGTCCAAAATGTACGTTCAGGGAATATAGTTTGTTGGAACCCTCTGTTTGAGGAACAAGTAATCCTTTTTTTTTTTTTTTTTTACAAAATGTATCTGCAGAGAATATGTTGGAACCCTCTGTTTGAGGAAGCATGTGCAACTGAAATGCAAATTTATTTAATTGATTGAAGAAACCTAGAGAGGAACCAGGCTCAGTAACCAGTCCTCTTTTGGCTGTGCAGGGTGAACATTTTAAGAGCACAAGTTGTAATAATTAGTAAATGCATTTGAGTTGTGTCCAGATTCTATAAATCCTAAGCCAGGTCAGAAGCATGACCAGATGGACAAGGACAGGGACACCCGGGTGGAGGGGGGGTGGTTATCAGAAAGGCAGCTGGAATTCTAGGTACAATTAAAAGGCATGCATCTTGCAATCTTAGGTTATGTGTAGGCATGTATGGCAGGATCATTTCAGTGAGGTAAGTAGGAGCAAGTCCATATATTGCTTTATAGGTTAACAATAAAACCTTAAAATCAACCCTAGCCTTAACAACTAGTACTGTGGTAATGTGTTCACTTATTTTAGTTCTAGTTAGGATGCTAGCAGCCATGTTCAGAACTAATTGAAGTTTATTTATTGATTTATCAGGGTAACCGGAGAGAAGAGCATTACAGTAATCTAATCTAGAAGTGAAAAAAAGCATAGATTAGTTTTTCTGCATCAGTTTTTGATAAAAAGTTTCAGATTTTTGCAATGTTCCGAAGATAGAAATAGGCAGCTCTCTCCTTCATCAAAGGAGAGATCGGGGTCGAGGGTAATGCTGAGATTTCTCACTGTTTTTTGGGATACGACCAAACAACCGTTGAGGTTCACTATAAGGTCTGCCAACAAAACTGTTTGTTTCTTGGGTCCTAAAACAAGCATTTCTGTTTTTCTTGAGTTTAAAAGCAAGACGTTCTCTGTCATCCACTTCCTAATATCTGAAACGCATGCTTCTGAAGTAGCTAATTTTGGGGATTCTCCATGTTTTATTGAAATTTACAACTGTGTATCATCAGCATAGCAGTGAAAATTGACATTGTGATTCCAGATGACATCACCCAGAGGCAGCATATATAGCAATAATGGACCCAAAACTGAGCCCTGAGGAACACCAAAACATACCTTTGATTTGTCAGAGGACATGGCATCCACACGTACAACCTGATATCTTTCAGATAAATAAGATTTAAACTAGGCTAGAACATGTCCACGTAGACCAATATGGGTTTCCAGTCTAAGAGAAGGGAGTGATCAATAGTGTCAAAGGCAGCACTAATATCAAGTAGCAACAGAACGGATGCGGAACATTCGTCTGAGGACATTAGAAGGTCATTTGTTACCTTCATAAGTGCAGTCTCACTGCTATGATGGGGTCTGAAACCGGACTGGAGCATTTCATATATATTATTTGTCTTCAGGAAAGCATTCAGTTGTTGGGAAACAGACTTTTCTAAGATTTTTGAGAGGAATGGGAGGTTCGATATTGCCCTCTAATTGTTTAATATATCTGGATCCAGATTACAGTTTTTCTAAAGAGGCTTTATTTCCCCCTAACCCTTCACCCTAACTCTGTAATTCTAACCTTAGGAAGCAGTTGCTTATCAACAGATATTTTACCCCAAATGTCATACAAGTGCAAACATATTTTCCAGCCTGTGTGTGATATGTGGACCCCACAAGTTTGTTGAAAGTTTGTTTTGGGAATTATTATCTATAGAACATGTGCAGGTGGAAATTGGGACTCCAAATAAAGTGCAACCCTGTTTCCCTCCCCTCGCCTCTCTCTCCCTCTTTCCTCCCATTGCTCTCCCTTTCTCTACCATCCTCTCTCTACCTCCATCCCTCCTCTCTCTCTCATTCCTCCCCTCGCTCTCCCTATCTCTACCATCCTCTCTACCTCTCTCTTCTCTCTCCCTCAATCCTCCCCTTGCCCTTTTTCTATCATCCTCTCTCTACCTCCCTCCTCTCTCTCCCTCATTCCTCCCCTCACTCTCCTTATTTCTACCATCCTCTCTCTACCTTCCTCTGCTCTCTCTCCCTCCTCTCTTTCTGCCTGCTCTTTCCCGCCATCTTTCTCTCTCTCTCCCTCTGTCTCTGTCTCCCGCACACACACAACCCCACATTGACCACACCTCTGAGGGTGTCTCCCCAGGAGGATTAAGAATCCATAACAAAGCCTGCAGCTTAGCAACACACAGTCTGTGTACACTAAAGTGCCACTGGGTAGTTCTGTGACTCTGACTGTGTGTGTGTGTGTGTGTGTGTGTGTGTGTGTGGGAGAAAGAGGTGTGTTTCAGTCTGGCGCCGGTTGTTACAAACAACAGGATGAATGGTGTCTGTCCGGATGTCAACTAGATCAGGAGCACGCCTCTGTGCAGGTAAATCCTTTAAATCATTACTTTGCTAGTATTTATTTTCAAGTGCACTAGTTTTAATGGAATATTTAATGTAGTGGTCTCTCTGGTGTAAGATAGAGCTCATTCGAGTGACTAGGATGTCTGTTAGGAGGCGGATAGTGTGTGTGATACTAATACAAAGTTAGGGCTTCATCACATTACGCGAGAGAAAATAAAATGCTACACTATTTTGGTTTGCATAGCCGTCTCCTTATGTTTGAATTTACACCGCCATTTTTGAGATGTACTATGCAGGATTGGGGCCGTCAATTGAGGTAAAATGTGCGCACTGCCCAGAAACCTGATACAGTTCCAACACCATTGTCTTCACACTTGCAAACCTGTGGGCTCTATCAAAATTGTGGCGCGCTAGCTCGGAGGGTGGCGTCTGGAGCTAGAGATGTTTGCACAGCAATGTAGTGTCTGGAGGCTTTTTCGATATATCTCGGATAATGTGGTGTGATGTAAACAAGCCCTCAGTCTGTTAGGGGTGGTAAAGGTTTGGGCTGAAGAGCCATATCAAGATTCTGAGAGTCGACTGAGGACTGCCTGTGATTATTTCCATATAACTTCAGTGTCTTACATGTTTCAGGGCAAAACGTTTTTTCTAACCCCGCCCCCCAAAAATGTATTTTATTGTATTTTATACTTAAATTTACCAAGTGCTGGGAGTGCAGATTTTATCACCCCCTGGGCTTAGTTTCCCCAAACATGATCTAAAGTGTAAGTCACCTCTAATATTTCAGCATGACTGTACATCTAAAATCTTGTTAATCGCAACAGCTGGTCAGTGCACCTATATCTGTCTCTGTGTGAGTGTGTGTGTATATGTGTGTGCCCACAGCAGTCCTGCAATTGTGTTGTTTGAACTGTCATTGTTATCACAGAGCAAATAAAAGAGATAATAACAATCTGTACCGGACCAGATCTCTACTATTTCAACTATACATGGAAAACCTCCATGGAACTCCATATAGCCTGGATGAGACATGCATGAAGTGAACCAGAATGGTGAAAACATCTTCCTGTCTGATTGAACATGCTTCAAATTCCTTCCCACCATTGCAAAGCACTTACAAATCTACCCTTATAAATGTCTATTTTTTCTATAAGCAAAACATGGTTTTGCGACATATATATTTACATTTATGTAATTTAGCAGAAGATTTTATTAGGAGAGATTTATACACATTGGAAACAAATCACATGTGGAAGATTTTTTTCTTTTTTCTTTTTCATATGTTAACTAAACACAAGGCTTTTGGACATGATACATTCCAGATTTATTATTCTTATTTTTTATTAAACCTTTATTTTTAAAAGGAACGCAGACTGAGACCATGGTCTCATTAACAGTTGGTCCCTGTGTATACATGTTTACATATACAGTTTAGGTTCAATGATTCAAGGTTTCAATGATTTAGGTTAAAGTACAGACAAAACAAAACACACTGATTAAGAAATTACATAAAGCAGACAAAACAAAAACGATTACAGATAGCACAAAACAATCAAAATATAAAATATTAAAAGATGTACAGCTCTGGAAAAAATTAAGAGACCACTCCTAATTTTTCTTAAATCAGCATCTCTTCATGTATGGCAGCCATTCCATTCCAGTGTCTGTTAAATTCCAACACAGGCACACCTCATTTTACTTAATGAGGTACTGATTAGGTGATTACCTGAACCAAATTAAACAAATAATTTAATGAGGAAAAGTATAAAAACCACTTCTGTGGTCATCACTATCCTCTTGCAATAGGACAAGCTGGATGGCAAAAACAGTGCAAGTAGTACCTCAAAGGTAATTTGAATGAAAAAATAACTATTCAGCATGACAAAATAGTTGAAAAGAAAAGCTTTGAGTGAGGAAAAGGTGGGTTCAATTCTGGCTTTACTGGCAGAGGGATACAGTGAGTGTCAGGTTGCTTCCATCCTGAAAATTTCAAAGACGGCGGTTCATAAGAACAAGATCAAGCAACAGACATTGGGGACAACAAAGCTACAGACTGGCAGAGGGCGAAAACGACTGTCCGAGATGACCATCAACTCATTT
This sequence comes from Esox masquinongy, assembly GCA_016801175.1. NCBI lineage: Eukaryota > Metazoa > Chordata > Actinopteri > Esociformes > Esocidae > Esox > Esox masquinongy. The sequence continues at coordinate 11,940 of JACXGI010005149.1, read as the reverse complement.
GAATGTCACTCAACAACTGTAGGATGACATCAAGTGACTTACAAAAAGAATGGCAAACAGCAGCTGGAGTGAAGTGCACGACGAGGACGGTTCGAAACAGGCTCCTAGGGGCAGGGCTGAAGTCGTGCAAAGCTAGAAAAAAGCCCTTCATCAATGAGAAGCAAAGAAGAGCCAGGCTGAAGTTTGCAAAAGACCATAAGGACTGGACCGTAGAGGAATGGAATAAGGTCATCTTCTCTGACGAGTCAAATTTTCAGCTTTGTCCAACACCTGGTCGTCTAATGGTTAGACGGACGCCTACAAGCCACAGTGTCTCGCACCCACTGTGAAATTTGGTGGAGGATTATCTGGGGATGCTTCAGCAAGGCTGGAATCGGTAGATTTGTCTTTGTGAAGGACGCATGAATCAAGCCAAGTACAAGGTTATCCTGGAAGAACACCTGCTTCCTTCTGCTCTGACAATGTTCCCATGCCACACCAACCTCTGAGAATTGGTTTTTCCAGCAGGACAATGCTCCATGCCACACAGCCAGGTCAATCAAGGTGTGCATGGAGGACCACCAGATCAAGACCCTGTCATGGCCAGCCCAATTTCCAGGCCTGAACCCCATTGAAAACCTCTGGAATTTGATCAAGAGGAAGATGGATGGTCACAAGCCATCAACCACAGTGGATCTACTTGAATTTTTGTGCCAGGAGTGGCATAAAGTCACCCAACAGTAATGTGACAGACTGGTGGAGAGCATGCCAAGACGCATGAAAGCTATGATTAAAAATCAGAGTTATTCTACCAAATATTGATTTCCGAACTCTTCCTAAGATAAAACATTAGTATTTTGTTGTTGAAAAATGAATATGAATTTGTTTTCTTTGCATTATTTGAGGTCTGAAAACAATGCATCTTTTTGTGGTTATTTTGACCAGTTGTTATTTTCTACAAATAAATACTCTTGACAATATTTTTATTGGGAATTTGGGAGTAATTTTGTCAGTAGTTTATAGAATAAAACAAAACTGTTCATTTTACTCAAACACATACCGGTCTCTAAATTTTTTCCAGAGTTGTATATAATACAGCAGCAGATTGTTACTGTTTACACAGAGGTTATTCCCCTGATGGCAAAAGATCACAAGTAGCCTCCAAAGGGACTAAACACCCTGGTATCTCAATCCTTGTGTCCTCAGCATTTGGATAAACTTGTCAGTCCTTTTGTGAAATAATCCCTGCAGCGATGTCTTAAACAGATAGTTCAGCAGATTGTTACATCCACACAGAGGTAATTCCCCTGATAGCACAAGAACTTGCATTCAAATTGTGTTTTGGTAAAACACAAAAATAAAAATCAGTTAAGGTAAAACGATTTCACACAAAGATAGCTGCAGATTTACAGAGATTGTATGTCCATTTTAAACATTTATTCTTTGAGTTTATTTTGCATGACTCGGGCACATTAATTAATTAGTTCAGTTTTGACATGCTACATTAAAATTTACTTTTGTAATGACTGAAAATAGAACATGGTCCCCCACAGGAGAAGACAGTGATCAGTAGACCAGGTGGGGAGACAACTGCCTTCTCTTCCAATCTATTCCAATTCATTATCAAGTTCTCAGAATGTCTGGTCATTGACTGTTCAATTAAAAAAGGTCTTCCATATGTTTAAACAGTTTACAGAAAAATGTAAGGGAGTTAATCACATTTATTCTGATTAATCATGATAAATAGCTTATTCTGAATTTGTATTAAAAGCATTTCAAGGATATTGATGTCTTGATTTTTGTCTAAAGTTTTGGTTAGCAAATTCAGGTAAATTATTAACAGCAATGTTATTTTTTACTTTGCTCAATTGATTGTGTTTTCAGTGTTTTTAGCATATTGATCCCATTGAAAAATGTAACCAATAAATATTTTTATCACTACATTTATGTACCCTATATTATCTGTTTGGTTTATTTAACAGAGTTACAGAGTTCCAGATTTCAGAGGGGGAATGTGGTCCATGTTGCATAATTAAAAAATTTAGTAATGTTATTGTTTTCTTAGATTTTCAAGGAGTTGTCAAGTACGGGGAGGACAGGTGTGGTGAAACTGTCCTGGAGTGTTGAAACCATCCAGGAGTGTGGAAACTGGACTGCTGTGTGGGAATTGCATGGTGGTGCTGAGGTAAGGTGTGTCAGAGAAGGCAGGTCTGTTGAGGGGTTTGCATTGAGAAGGAAATGTTTGCCTGCTATTTGCATTAATTATTTAAGCCAACTAACCTCAGCTGGCTCAACCCTTTGCGTACGAAAGCTATAAAGCAGAAGGTTGATCAGCGATGACAGAACTGAGCTAGGCAGCTAAACTAAAACAGCTTCACAAGTCACCTAAAACTCACCCATAAAAGGACTACTAGTAACTTGCTTTTTTAAATCCTAGACACCAGTCCTCAGGAGAAGGTCAAGAAGACACTTCTGATAAAAACCACGGATATGTGACAACCAACAGAACTAACAGTTGACTGTCAAGAGGACAGGTCAGTGAATCAACAGTGCCTGGCATGGGTGTGAAAGGGTCCTTGATAAGGCAGCAGGCCTTCGCCAGGCATCTTTCGGATGGATGTCCTTCATATTTGGCCATAATGCAGCTGTTTAGGATGCTGTCAATGGAGAAGTTGTGGGATTTGGAGAGGACTGAGGCTGGAATGTTCTTTCTCTGGATTTCCTACAGGAGTAGATTCACTAGCGGCATTGATGGTCCATCAAAATGGTCTTAGCTATTTGGACACTGGAACTTAGAGAACTGCTAACCTTTTCTACTGCAGCCCCCTCTCTACTACAGCCCTCTCGCCACTACATCCCTCTCAGTACTGCAGCCCTCACTCCTGCAGCCCCCTCTCTACTGCAGCCCTCTCTCCAATACAGCCCTCTCTCTACTGCACACCTCCCTTTACTGCAGCCCTCTCACTACTGCAGCCCCCACTACTGCAGCCCTCTCTCTACTGCAGCCCACTTTTTACTGCAACCCTCTCTCCTGCAGCCCTGTCACTACTGCAGACCTCTCTCCTGCTGCTCCCTTTCTACTGCAGCTCTCTCTCTTGCAAGCCCTCTCTCTACTGCAGCACTCTCTACTGCAGCCCTCTCTCCACTGCAGCACTCTCTACTGCAGCCCACTCTCTACTGCAGCCCTCTCTACTGCAGCCCACTCTCTACTGCAGCCCTCTCTACTGCAGCCCACTCTCTACTGCAGCCCTCTCTACTGCAGCCCTCTCTACTACAGCCCACTCTACTGCCAGCTGTTCTACCCGACTCCTCATTGCTGGTTATCAGGCCTACAACCATGCAAACTTGATGATGTAGTGGGAGTCGTTTGGAGAGGACTGAGGGTGGAATGCAGAAGTTCTTTCTCTGGATTTCCAACAGGAGTAGATTCACTAGTGGTATTGATGGTCTGTCAAAATGGTCTTAGCTATTTGGACACTGGAACTCAGAGAACTGCTAACCTTTTCTACTGCAGCCCTCTCTACTGCAGCCCTTACTCCTGCAGCCCCCTTTCTACTGCATCCCCCTTTCTACTGCAGCCCTCTCTCCACTACAGCCCTCTCTCTACTGCAGCCCTCTCTCCTGCAGCCCCCTTTCTACTGCAGCCTTCTCTCCTGCAGCCCTCTCACTACTGCAGCCCTTACTCCTGCAGCCCCCTTTCTACTGCAGCCCTCTTTTTACCGCAGCCCTCTCTCCTGCAGCACTCCCTCTACCGCAACACTCTCTACTGCAGCCCTGTCTCCTGCAGCCCTCTCCCTACTGAAGCCCTCTCTACTGCAGCCCTCTACTGAAGCCTTCTCTATACTGCAGCCTTCTCTATACTGCAGCCCTCTCTACGGCAGCACTATCTTTACTGCAGCCTTCTCTACTGCAGCCCTCTCTCTACTGCAGCCCTCTCTCTACTGCAGCCCTCTCTCTACTGCAGCCCTCTCACTACTGCAGCCCTCTCACTACTGCAGCCCTCTCTCTACTGCAGCCCTCTCTCTACTGCAGCCCTCTCTCTACTGCAGCCCTCTCTCTACTGCCAGCTGTTTTACTGGCTCCTCATTGCTGGCCTACAACCATGCAAACTTGATGATTTAGTGGGTGTCGTGCAGAGCCATGGGTGAACAGAGATAAAAGCAGAGGACTTAGGACACATCCCTTGGGGGCCCAGTGTTAACAGGCAGAGAGTAAAAAAGGGGGCTTAGAACACACCTCTGGGGGCAGTGTTAACAGTCAGGGAGGAGGTGGTGATATTCCCAGTTCTCACAGTCTGAAATCTGCCACTTCGAAAAGTCTGCATCCAGTAGCATCAGATGATGTCTAGACCCAGAACTCTGAGCTTGGTGACGACTTTGGGGATCCAAAAGTGTTGAAAGCTGAACTATAGTGAAGGACCAGCATTGTCTTACATGCTCTTCAGGTGCGTTTCAGAATTATAGCAAAGATTTTTACTGAGAATGTGTTTTAAAAAATGGCCTCTCCCTCTCAACCCATTTCTTATTCCACTACTCTGCATTTTTCCAGTTCATCTCTCTCCCTCTCCTCTACCTCTCACATTTCATCCCCCGCCACTCTCTCATCCCTCCATCTCTCCCTCATCCCTCCATCTCTCCCTCTGTCTCTAGGTGCAATGGTTCGTGTGTTCCTGATAGAGCCGGTGGTTGGGGTGTACGCCTTCTCCATGTTCATGCTCTACCCCCTGATCCAGCAGTATGTCTACAGGAGGCTGTGGCAGCAGGTCACCGGCGCCCCCTACCCTGCTCAGCTGAACCACACTCACTGCTCTGACAGCAGCACCAACGTCAGCTCCATTCACCAGGTGAAAAAGAGGGGAGAGGCAGGAGGGTGTTGAGATGGTGACGCGAGGGGTCATCAGAAGGTTCTGAGTGTAGTACAATGCAAATATTCTGTTAAATTATTAAAACATAACAGATTATTTTTTAAATAATTTTTTGTGGAAAAGGACTCATTGCGTGGGCCACTGAACGACCACGGGAAAAGAAAGTTAATGTATTTTGTGTCCCGTCTGCCCTTCACTTGCCAGAGGAGGGTTTTTGGAACAGTGGGTGACCAGAGTGGGAGGGGTTTTACCTGCACGTTTCACACCCGGGAGACAGGCAGGGCCCTTTCAGAATATGACGCCTTTCCAGACAGAAGAGCAGTCGTTACTTAAAAAATGCTTTTTTAGCTTGAATTTCTCCTTGTGGAGGGAGGGAGAGATGGAGGGACAGATGGAGGGAGAGATGGAGGGAGGGATCAAGAGAGATGTCATCATTGAGGTGTGTAAGATGACTGTGGTTTGGCAGGGAGCCTTAGATATAATAACTAGTCATTAGATTAACACACACACACACAAGCACAGAAATGCCATTGCCCATGACTAACTGACTATCTGACTGACTGACTGACTGACTGACTGAGTACCCATTGTTAAATAGTGTAGTAGTTAGTGATGCTGTCTTCCACACAGGAAACTGGATATTGAATCTGGCCAGGGACAAAACAAATTAGGACTAGTTGAGGATAAACTAAAACTTCACTGCTCTCTCACTCAGGAAGAGCAGGTTAGAGTGAGGGCAACGAAACATATTGCTCTTTCCCAACTAATGCTTTTGAAAGAACTTGAATAATTACATTAACTATGTGAAATACTAACAACAAAAATATATTATTTTGATTGACAAATAAGTAGTATACATATTCTATATATCTAACCTATATAACATTCACCAATGTTCGTAGAGTTATATACAAACAAAACCAGTGTTAGTTTCTGTTCCTCTTCTGTTAATTTTTTTCATTAGGTTCAACTGTTTTGTACCCCATATTTGGGGTACCTCTGTTACTTATTTAAATTCAGTCTTATACGAGAACGGTAGGACCTATCTGGGTATCCAGGGTGTCTGCTGAAAGCTGAGAGTCTTGTCTTTCCAGCGGTGCCTTCCAATCTTGGTGTGACTCACTAGCATATAAATCTACTATGTTGTTATTACACATAACCTATTACAGGATTATTTGGGATCATTGTGTGTACATTATACCTCTAAATCATTAAAATAGTAGACCAGGGTTTTGTTTCACCAGGGCCCTGTATTTTACAATGGATACACCCCCTCCCTGAAAAACAGAAACAACTCCTAAATCACAGTTATTACCATACTCTTTCAATGTGCTGTAGTTTCTGTATTATTATTTATTAATTTTTTGGAGGGATAAGGGGAGCTTGACTGGCTTTTGCAAGCAACGGTTTAACTGGCAGTCAGTACAGTTCAGTTGTGTTGGGAGGACAGTTATGGCTGAAATCGTATTAGTCCATTTACATTGAAGGGGTTTTAAAACTAATTGATGGTCATTGTTTTCATTATAGCTTTCCCGTGGTATAGATATAGCTATTAGCTAGCCATCTACAGCAATCTGTTTCTAATTTAACATGTTAAATGTACATTTTTGATAGACAAATGGCGTTCCATACAATATGTTTTGGATTATCACAGGAACAGAGTATTGGGCACTTCTCACCACAAAGCTGGCTATTGGCCCATAAATATCTGCTGCTCTTCAAACCCGCTCCCTTGTTCACCACAATCACTTCTACTCGTGGCCTGGCCCTACTAGGCTTGTCTAGTTTTTCTTTCTTGTATTTTTACTTAATTATGTTTTTCTTCAGTTTTAAGAAGGAAACCTATTTAAAATAGTTATTTTCTTTTTCTCCCCTAACTTCCACCATCTCCTTCCACCTCTCTTCGCCATTTCTCCTCCATCTCTGTCTCTCTGTCCTTTCTCCTCTCCTTTCTCCTCTTCTCCCACATATCCTACTCTCCCCCTTCTCTTCGGGTCCTCCCTCTCTCCTCTCCTTCATCTCCTCTCCTTTTCTGTTCCCCCTCTCTCTCTCGCTCATGCCAATTTTCCCTCCTATTTTTCCCTCCCTCCTTCCCTCTTCTTCCCTTTCTCCTTCCTCCCCTCTCTCCCTGCTTTCCTTCTCCCGTCACTCCTTCCCTCTCCCTCTCGTCCAGGTGGTCCAGAAGGAGGCGACTCTGTTCCTCCTCTACAGTGAGCTGTGCTTCCTCTTCCCCAGGTAGAAGCACATTCTTTAAATTGTTATTTCAGTTATTTGACTGTATTACCATGTGTTTGTAGACACTACTGTTATTTTACTGTATTACTGTGTGTTTGTAGACACTACTTTTATTTTACTATATTACTGTGTTTGTAGACACTACTGTTATTTTACAGTATTACATTGTGTTTTTAGACACTACTGTTATTTTACTGTATTACCATGTGTTTGTAGACACTACTGTTATTTTACTGTATTACCATGTGCTTGTAGACAATACAGTTATTTTTCTGTAGTAACAGGTTAGCAGGCGACTCTCTGACATATGTGTCCTTTCTCCAGTCTCCTTTCCTCTCTATTCCTCGTCTCCTATAGTGACCACCAAGGCAGAAAGGTAATGCATTAAATATTTGATTAAATTAGCTAAAGGTTCAAAGGCAAGAACATAAATTTACACATTTAATATTTACAGTTACTACATCCTAAATGTCATTTTATTTCCTTTGTTTTGCTCCCCGTCAAACATAGTGCTGTACATTTTAGGTAGTGTGTCAATTGGAATATAAACAACATACAATGGATATAAAAAGTGTACTCTTTTTAAAATGCAGCTTTTATTTATGTAAAGTCCAACCTTTTTCTCCGTTAAGAAAATATTGTAACCAACAATATTTCAGTGAAAAGCAAATGGATGATTTATCTTAATAATAATAACTGCTAATACATTAGTCATATGAGTGCACACTCCTCAACTAGAATTTTGTGGAAGACCCTTTTGCTTGGATTACAGCAGTAAGTCAGTTTGGAGCCTTTATTAACCTAGGGCACATGGAGTTTGCACCTGGATGTGTATCCCACTCTTATAAGCAGAAGCGCTCAGTCAAATTGCGAGGGCATCTATGCACAACCCTTTTTTGAAGGATGCACAGACCTTTTCTGGCCTCTACCATTCCGGGGCATTGGTTTTCCTTTTTGCAAACAATTCTTTTGTTTATTTTGCAGTGTGCTTGGGATGTTAAAAGGGGAAATTCTTCTTTAACTTCAGCTTATTGACATACTATAGGTCAGGTGGGTTTGCACTAAAATATCTTGATATTTGGAGATACTTAGTGTCCCCTTTATCCTGATCAGAGCCCATTTCCCTGCTGAAGAGAAGCAGCCCAATAGTATGATGCTGCTGCCACTATGGTTGGCAATAGGTACTGCATACTTTGAGTGATGAGCTGTGTTTGCTTTGCACCACACATACGGAATATTTTGAAATTAACATAACACATTTTCCCACATGGTTTTGGGAATTGAATATGCTTTCTTGCAAAATGTATACAGGCTAAACATGTTCTTTTTGTTGGAAATAGCATTCATTTTGCTACCCTACCCCACAGGGAGTGCCCAGTTCCCAACAGAAATTCCTTCTTCTCCTCTAAGGTTGCCATTGGCCTTTTGGCAACCTTCTTGATGAGCCTTTTCCCTGTCCTATATTTTAGTGGGTCATCCTAAACTTTGTGTAACTATCTTGCTTCTTCCGCTTTTTGTGAACACAAATCACCCACAAAGCATATCGGAAGAGTAGAATATTGTTAAGGCTAAGTTGTTGTAGCAGTGCAGAAATATAAAGCAAAGCTGAATTAATACTGATCAGTAAGGGCCTGTAGACTTCTTATATCCACTGTATTATTGTTGCTTTTATTGTGTATGTATTATTACACTATTCCTATTTAAGAAGAGAATATGTTTTCATAGATGGATGTAGGTATTTATATTGGCTGACCAATTTCTGAGATACTGAAAGCAGGTCTTTTTTTAAACAATTTTCCTTGTTGCTTGCAAACTTTTTGAGGACACCCACATGAGTGACTTACAGAAGTCCTTTTAACAACACTTTGGTTGTCAAAGAGATTCCTTTTTCAGTGCTATTCATTTTTGAGTGATAGGACTAGGTTAGATATGAACCCATGATGAAAGAACACTAGGTTAGATTTGAACCCATGATGAAAGAGCACTACGTTAATATTTGAACTCATGCTGAAAGAGCACTTGGTTAGATTCAAAACCATGACGAAAGAGCACTAGGTTTGATTTGAACCCATGCTAAAAGAGCACTACGTTAATATTTGAACACATGCTGAAAGAGCACTAGCTTAGATTTGAAACCATGACGAAAGAGCAGTAGGTTAGATTTGAACCCATGATGAAAGCACGAGGTTAATATTTGAACACATGCTGAAAGAGCACTAGGTTAATATTTGAACCCATGCTGAAAGAGCACTAGGTTAGATTTGAATCCATGATGAAACAGCACTAGGTTGATATTTGAACCCATGCTGAAAGAGCACTAGGTAAGATTTGAACCCATGCTGAAAGAGCACTAGGTTAGATTTGAACCCATGATGAAAGAGCCCTAGTTTAGATTTGAACCCATGATGAAAGAGCACTAGTTTAGATTTGAACCCATGATGAAAGAGCACTAGTTTAGATTTGAACCCATGATGAAAGAGCTGTAGTTAATATCATATTTGAACCCATGCTGAAAGAACACTGGGCTAATATTTGAACCCATGCTGAAAGAGCACTAGGTAAGATTTGAACCCATGCTGAAAGAGCACTAAGTTGATTTGAACCCATGATGAAAGAGCACTGGGATAGATTTGAACCCATGATGAAAGAGCACTAGTTTAGATTTGAACCTTTGATGAAAGAGCACTAGTTTAGATTTGAACCCATGATGAAAGAGTAGTAATTAATATCATATTTGAACCCATGCTGAAAGAACACTAGGCTAATATTTGAACCCATGCTGAAAGAGCTCTAGGTTAGATTAGAATCCATGATGAAAGAGCGCTAGGTTAATATTTGAAGACATGCTGAAAGACCACTAGGTTAATATTTGAACGAATGCTGAAAGAGCACTAGGTTAATATTTGAACCCATGATGAAATAGCACTAACTTGATATTTGAACCCGTGATGAACGAGCACCAGGTTAGATTTGAACCCATGATGACAGAGCACTAGGTTAGAATTGAACCCATGCTGAAAGAGCACTAGGTTAATATTTGAACCCATGCTGAAAGAGAACTAGGTGAAAGAGCACTAGGTTAATATTTGAACCTGTGCTGAAAGAGCACTAGGTTAATATTTGAACCCATGCTGAAAGAGCACTAGGTTAATATTTGAACCCATGCTGAAAGAGAACTAGGTGAAAGAGCACTAGGTTAATATTTGAACCTGTGCTGAAAGAGCACTAGGTTAATATTTGAACCCATGCTGAAAGAGCACTAGGTTAATATTTGAACCCATGATGAAAGAGCACTAGGTTAGATTTGAACCCATGCTGCAGCAGTACATGTGCACTGGCGGCTGAGACTGCTGGATCATACTACTATGGGAGGTACTGTATGTGTATGTAACACGTGGAAGCTAACTGAGGTCCCCCTCACCTGACACTCTTTTCCCCTCCATCCCTCTTTCTCTCTGTCCCTCCCTCCTCTCTCTCCCCGCTGTTTCCCTCTCTATCTCTCTCTCCTCTCCCCTATTGTTTCTCTCTGTCGGCCCTCTCTCCCCCTCTCCCTCCCTAAACCCTTCCTCTCCAGGTGGCTCTGTTGCCCCCCCTGGTGGGTGAGCTCTTCTTTGCATTGAGCTACGCCACTGTTTCCCACCTTTCGCTTAGCCTGAGTTACGTGCAGGTGGCCTCCTTCCTGACTGGGGTTCTGGGGGGACCCCCCGCTCTGATGGGGGCCAGCTTCGCCTACATAGCTGACCTGTGTGAGGGGGAGGAGGAGGGTGCCAAGGGGGGTGGGGACGGGAGGAGGGTTGGAGATGGAGGTGGGAGGCGTTACCAATGTGAGGAAGATGGGGATGGGGAAGACTGGTATCAGGAGAAGCGTGGAGGGGGTAGGGAGGGAGACAAAGGGATAGTTGGAGGAATGAGAGACAGAGATCTAGAGGTTAGAGAGGGCCGTATGGCGAGAGACGCAGAGAGCGATGGGAAAAGAGACGAAGAGGCTGGAGGGTGGGGTAAGGGTGGAGGTCGTACTGTGCGCATGGCGGGCCTGGACATGTTGCTGGGGGTTCTGTCAGGCCTGGCGTCTCTCTGTACTGGGTTCTATATCCAGGCAGCGGGGTTTACCTGGCCCTTCATCACCGCTGGGGTGCTGCATCTGATCAATCTGCTGTACACGGCGGGGGTGCTTCAGGAAACTGTGGTTACACCTTCATCCCCCTCCCTGTCCTCATCAGCACCCACACCTTTTGAGGGCGGGGCAGGCTCCGCCAACGTGCTCCAACGAGATGCACTGATTGGTCGGTTGCAGGGTGTGTACCTGCTATTCGCTGCATCGTCACGGAGAAGAAACACGGTCCTGGTTCTGATGCTGGCAGCCTTCTCCCTCTATAAGGTCGGTGTGTGTGAGCATGTCTAACAAAACTTTAAAACTGAACTTCCCCTCCTCTCTCCTTCTCATTCTATAAGGTCAGTGTGTGTGAGTGTGTCTAACAGCACGTTAAAACTGAAAACTTTCTTCTTTCCCCTTTCCCACCCCTCTCTATCTCCCTCTCCTCCTCCCTTGTTTCTCCCACCAGGTGTCTATGCTGGGTGGAATGTCAATTTTCATCTTGTATGAGCTGAATGCTCCTCTGTGTTGGAGCGAGGTGTTGGTGGGCTACGGTTCAGCCCTGTCCACCCTCATCTACCTGGTTAGCTTTGCTGGGGTCTTGCTGCTGTCCCGCTGGCTCAGGGACGGATACACCATTCTACTGGGGCTGCTGTCTGTGGCCTCAGGTTTGCTGATGGCTGTCTTTGCCAAAGACACACTGCTCATGTTCCTCGGTGAGACTGTCTTATTGATTGGTTAATGGGTTGATTGGTTAATTTTGCTGGTC
>JACXGI010005148.1:0-48833 GCA_016801175.1 Esox masquinongy | reverse complement strand
TCTAATTTTCTGACATACTGAATTTGGGGTTTTCATTAGTTGTCAGTTATAATCATCAAAATTAAAAGAAATAAACACTTGAAATATATCAGTCTGTGTGGAATGAATGTATACATTATACAAGTTTCACTTTTTGAATGGAATTACTGAAATAAATCAACTTTTTGATGATATTCTAATTTTATGACCAGCACCTGTACATGTAAACACGACAACTGAAGTTACCCATCCTTAGACAGCAGACTCTTTGCTTTCGTCGCACCAAGACGCCACTGCGTCGCATTCTGCATCCTCATTAAATTTATCCATGTATTCATCCCTGTTCTCACTCAGTCTCTGGGTGATGTTCGGCTCCAACTTGAGGTCATGCAGAAAGTTCTCAGCGGCCACGTGAACATGGGTAAGTGGTGCATGAAACCCCGATGCGTTCAATGCCTTGACCAACACATGATTCAGTCGCGGTGTTAAAATTGTCTCCACGATGTCATCATAATGGGTCTCAAAAAAATAATCAGGAGGATCGAGACAAGAATGTCTTCTCTGGCTAGGGTGGTCCACTTCACAACCGATGCATGCTTTGTGGAGGATAGCCCCAACAATATTTTCCAGAATCATGCCCAATGTTGCTTTGATGATCTTTAAAACTTTTGGTGCAAGGTGTTTGTCCATTTTGTGATAACTCTTATTAGCATTTGAAAGGTATGACAGATTAAGAGGACCTAGCTGATCACCAATCCGGTCAATCCAATGGTAGTTTCTTGTTGGGTATGCCGGTGGAATCGAGCTGCTGGGGTCAGGGGTTCCGTAGAAGGCCTTAGCATTGTCATCCCAGGCGTCACACAGCCAGTCCTCAGCCTTGGGTTCTTCAATATCCGCTTGGTTGTAATCTTGAGACATGTTTCGTAAATTCTTCCGACTGCTTGATAGTCACAGGCGGTATGTCTGTTTTTATACTGTGTTGAGGACGGTGTTATCTTAAGGCGGGGCTTCAGGGTCTTACGTCAGTCGAACCGTCCGCAGTCGCAGTCACAATCTAACCCGCTGACATTTTCCGGAAATAGTTCCAATCTAACAGAGTCATACTGCTTCATTCCCTCGACAACTTTAAACAGTACATCTACCGTATTATGGGTGCCCTGTTTTGGCCCCAGATAAATCGCTTTTCGAAATGTGTTCCATAAACTGGTGTTAACAACCACTTGATCAGTCACACCAGCCTTAAACTCTTGGCCTTCGTGTAGTTCATAAAATGCTACCCCCGGTATCTCTGGGTTGAAAATGTATCCACCGATCCGACCGTTGTCCAACTTCCATTCCCTTGCCAACATATCCTGGTGCAGATGACGGATTCGTGTTAAGCTCCGCATCGGTTTCTTTGGTGATGCCATGTTGAATGCATCTCTGCTGTCCATTTGTAATTTCTTACCAAATTGCTGAGCAGCGGTTAAGTTGTTAGCTTTCAATGGTGTTTCACCCAAAACATTGATCGCCGCACAATCCGCCATGTTTTGTATTGTGTAGGTAAGTTTACTCAGACAATACTGAATGACCATCACAGGGGTCTGCGTGGTTTAAATACACAGACCACAACAATCATCCCATAAAACATGAAAGGTTAACACCCACCGGTTGTAGGACATCTGTTGTACCACATGTCAGAAGATAAAACCCCGAGGGGGGGGGTTATGGAATATATGCTGCACCCTGGCACCCCTTTTGTTGAACACCAAACATCTTGCCGCTGATATAACACTTATTTATTGCCTGGGAATTTAACATTCCGGAACCCTAAAACCCATTTGTTAAAATTCAAACATAGCGCACCTGTTATAACACTTGTCCGGGGTGCTTATCAGTCGTTGTAAAACATCAAACATGGACACATCAATGCAATCATAAATCACAAAGTCACCGGACATGCATACGTCATTCTGGAAGTCCCGCCCTAACACACGTCATACAGGAAGTCCATACGTCACACCGGATGTCCCGCCCACCTGTCACATCAATCTGGAAGCCCCGCCCACTAAGGTCATAAATCTCCAATCTGACACAATATACCCTACATTTACTACTTCTGTGTATTCGCATTCGAACAAGTAAGGTTCTATCCCCCGGAAACCTTTCTTCCTGGTCGTATTCAGAGTCATATTTATTTTCCTTTGTCTCTCAAGCAAATAAACTTTGATTGTCCTTTGGTGAATATCAACAATGAAAAGGGTAACTTGCTTTATAGCTAGCGGATACTAACTTTTTGTTTACTGTGACGTATACATCTCCTCTTCCCTAAAGAACGCGCAGATTGATGCAATTATAAACAAAACTGACCGGTTAACACAGAAAGAACCCATTTATTTGAAATGACAATTATATCGCGAATCTTACAACTTTTTTCAAGGAATACAACATAGTCATGTTCTTTGAGTTAAACAACAACACTTGTCTTAGTTTGAAGTATTTTGGAGTAGTTTTCCGCTTGCAATGCATCTTTGCTGTAGTGGGACAAACAGTTTTCATTTATGAATTTGGAACCCTAATTACAGTTTTCATTCATGAATTAAGAACCCTAATTACAGCCTGGGACAGAGCTGAATAATGGATGGTTGAAAAAAAATGACTGCGCATTCCGGAATAACTTTTGGTAAGTGAATTTTTAGAAAAATATGATTTTTGGACCAACTATCCCTTTAACAAGACAAATCAGTCAAATGTCAACCTGGGCTCTGGTTGACGTGTGCACAGGGATTTTTCTGCTATAGAAACCCTTGGGCGGGCCCCCTAAATGTTTTTTCAGCCCGCCCAAGAAGAAAACAACAGAAATACATTTAAATGGTAAGAAAATATGCATGCGTTTTTTTTTTACTGCGTATGGTAAACTCGTTCTTCGGATCTTGGGCAGAATTGTCTGGTAGCTACTTCCTTGCGCCATAGTAAGATAATTGTTTCTGTCCTGACAGTGAAGCGGTAAAGATATTTGAAGCAAGAGAAATCTCCCAGACTGAAGACTCTAGTCTACCGTATCTATTAGCAACATTGTCTATACATTAGAAGTCAACTATGGTAATGCTGCCACTTGCGTTTACGTTTTGTGAATAATCAGACAGGTTGTTAGAAAATGGTTTCACATTTTGCCAGTGAAACCATGGAAAAAGGCAAAATAACATAATTCTTCACCTCTCAGTAAGAGGACATGAATGGAAACTGCGTTAGCAAGGTGACCACAAAACCTAAACATTTCACTGGCAAAACTTTCTAATAACATGTTAAATATAAAGTAATAATATCTAATTTGAATAGACCCTGTAACTACTAAATACAATTCAGGTAAGTTTTTAGTTTTGGAAAATGGGTCATATACTAGTGAGCCAGTGACTGAAGCTAGGGTAAAGGTGCTGGAGGAGCAAGCTCAGGGACAGCCGGCTGGAGTTGGAAGAGTGGGCCTTGGAAGTAGTGAGATAGTGACGGAACCAACAGAGAGTCAGCGGTGAGCGAGGTTTTGATTTAGGGATTATAGGTATACAATCCTGACCCATGAGCATATACAGTATACATTCTATATATTGTCAGTATGAGTGTAGGTAGTTATAAAGCCTTATAGATTTGTATGGTATTTATTCAATATTTTCAGATTACAATACAAGTAATGTTTTACTAGTTTTCCTAAAAGAAACCTCTTCACCCCCATCTGTTAGCCAATTTGTATGAAAACATAGTGCAAGTGGTTTTAATCCTGAATAACTTAAATGCAAATGACTTCAGATGACATGGGTATCTGTAAAACATCTAAAACAGTGTGACATATAATTTTGGTGATGGGCTATTCTCAAAACATTTCATTGCCACAATAATTATATAGATTTATAGCTACATCTAAAATGCTAACTGTGTATGCAGGGCCATTGTTCTCAAATAAAACATCCTTGGAGAATTAGTAGAATTTCAAGGAATTGTTTCAAAATATTTTTAAGTTAGCCTCTAAAATTACACTTAAATCACACATCGGGTCTCGATGAACAAAATATATTAAGGATCAATCTTTACTGTACATTGTGTAAGTCATGAGAACAAAATGACGTAACAATTGTCAGTGGAAACCAAAATCACCAACCGATTGAGGGCTGGATTGAAACTCGCACCGAAAATCAAAGTAAACAATTGAAATCACAGGCTGATCCAACTTGCGTGAATTTTATCACAACAACTCATAGTGTGACTCAGTAGTGTGTATGGCCCCCATGTGCCTGCATGCACTCCCGACAATGTCTGGGCATGCTCCTGATGAGATGGCGGATGGTGTCCTGGGGGATCTCCTCCCAGACCTGGATCAGGGCATCAGTGAGCTCCTGGACAGTCTGTGGCGCTACTTGGCGGTGCCGAATGCACCAAAACATAATGTCCCAGAGGTTCCCAATTGGATTCAGGTCTGGGGAACGTGAGGGCCAGTCAATGGCATCAATGCCTTCGTCATCCAGGAACTGCACACTCTGGCCACATGAGGCCGGGCATTGTCCTGCACCAGGAGGAACTCAGGGTCCACTGCACCAGTGTCCGGTCTGATGATGGGTCTGAGGATTTCACCCCTGTACCTAACAGCAGTCAGGGTACCGTTGGCTAGCACATGTGCGATCCTCCAAGGATATGCCTCCCCAGACCATCACTGACCCACTGCCAAACCAGTCATGCTGGATGATGTTGCAGGCAGCATAACGTTCACCATGGCATCTCCAGACTCTTTCACGTCTGTCACGTGCTCAGTGTGAACCTGCTCTCATCTGTGATGATAATGGAGCGCCAATGGCAGACCTGCCAATTCTGGTGTTCTCTGGCGAATCAAGCTGCACGGTGCTGGGCTGTGAGCACAGGTCCCACTAGAGGATGTCAGGCCCTAATGCCACCCTCATGGAATCTGTTTCTGACAGTTTGGTCAGAAACATGCACACCAGTAGCCTGCTGGAGGTCATTTTGTAGGGCTCTGGCAGTGCTCCTTCTGTTCCTCCTCGCAAAAAGGAGCAGATACTGGTGCTGCTGCTGCATTGATGCCCCTCTACGGCCCTGTCCAGCTCTCTTCGTGTAACAGCCCATCTCCTGGTATCTCCATGCTTTTGAAACTACTGGGAGACACAGCAAACATTCTAGAGACAGCACATATGGATGTGCCAACCCTGGAGGAGCTGGACTACCTGTGCAACCTGAATGGGCTGCAGGTACCACCTCATGCTACCAGTGGTGACAAAGACACTAGCAAAATGCAAAACTAGAGAAGAGTCAGTCAGGAAGGATAAGGAGAGAGCAATTGTCTGTGGCCACAACCTGGAAAACCATTCCCTTTTTAAGGGTTGTCTTGCTGTTGCCTCTCCAGTGTACCTGTTGTCACTTTCATTTGCACCAAAACAGGTGACACTGATTCACAATCACTTATGCTTCCTAACTGGATAGATTGATATCCTTGAAGTTTACTTGACCTGTGGTTATACTGTGATGATTGCGTGTTTTCTTAATTTTTTTGAGCAGTGTATTATATGAGGCTATTGCTGTGCACTTAGCCACGCCCCTTGACACACACATGACTATGCCGACCACCTAAGCCACTTTTTGATCCAGACAAAACCCTGGTGTTTGATAGGAAGTGTGCTTTGTGAGAGAAAGAGAGGTGTGTGTGTGTGTGTGTGTGTGTGTGTGTGAGAGGGGGTACGAGGGGATGTGATGCAGGGAGAGTGCGTCAAGTTATATTAACTTTTTTTTGGTGTGTGTTTACCCATTTACTGCCACAATGACATTCAGACCATTATTGGTTTTATTCCTGCCAAATCCCAGGTAGAGCTTTGGATATAACCATATAAAAATTTAATAACAGTAACCTGCTCTGTGCAACAGTGTGAAGTAAGACTGCATGTGTTATGATGAGTAGAGGAGTATCTGGGGTTTTGTGTAGCACATTCACAGAACCAGAGCTGCAGGACTCCAGACCAATCTCAGTCTTGAGTGCAGTCTCCAGCCCACTTATTGAGTGTCTATCTTTTCTCTGACACAGTTGCATTTGTACTCGGGCTTGATTTGGTCTCAGACAGTAAGAGACCATCCTAGTAAATCATCCAACAATTATCCCAATAATTCTAGCAAAACTATGCTGGGTTGACAGGGTAACAGGTGCACTATTTCTTCCCAAGCCAATGTGCAGCCATGTTCAGCCTGCTCTGCTTTCTCCAGTGAATGAGTGCCATTTGGTGCAAATCAACCAAATTTATTTATAAAGCTTTTTATATCAGCAGTTGTCACAGTGCTTTTACAAGACACCCAGCCTGAAACCCCAAGGAGCAAGCAACAACAGTGCTGAAGCACAGTGGCTAAGACAAACTCCCTAAAAGGGTCCAACATTTAGCAAGAAACCTAGAGAGGAACCAGGCTCGGAGGGGTGACCAGGTCTTCTTCTGGCTGTGCCGGGTGAACATTAAGAGTACAAGTTGTAATAATTAATAAATGCATGAGAGCTGTGTCCAGACTCTATAAAACCTAATCCAGGTCAGAAGCATGACCAGATGTACGAGGACAACCCGGGGGGAGGGGGTTGTCAGCAGAGTGGCAGTTGGAATCGTCAGGTATCGTCTTGATCTGCAACATAACCAGGAGGACTTTGGACAGGGACAGCAATGAATCTTTTGAGCCTGGTACTCAGGAGGTGTGGACCAAGACCTCATGTCCTCCTAAGTTTAAACAGAGCAGGTGCCAAGGAAAATTTAGAGGGCACATTCCTTAGATTTACTAGGATTTACAGTGGAGAAGCACTGACGAACTGACCCAAATCCCCCGGCACAATAGTATAGCAGCGTAAAACCTTGAGACTGAGAAAGGGGGTCCAGTAACACTGTGGCCCTATCCGGAGGCCCCGGACAGGGCCCAATATGCAGGAAATTAATCCACCCACATTGCCAAGCATCAACCAAAAGGACACCAACCAACCTCTACCACCCTGAAATGAGGGCTGAGTATTGCCAGCAGAGTTCACACCAATTGCATGATGGGCACAACGGAGAGACAAGCCAGTGCCCCCGCCCCCGAATGGCATTGGGGAGGGCATCCCAGTGGCGATGAGAGCCCACCTGGCAAGACAGCAAGGGTGGACAGTATCAAGCCATTCCGTTCACCTTCACACCCCTGGGCCAGAATACACTTTATCATAGACCATGCTGAAGAGATGAGTCTTTAGTAGACACTCAAAAGTTTGCATTTCAAACTTTAATTGGCAGATCATTCCACAGTAGTGGAGCTCTATTAGAGAAAGCCCTGCCTCCAGCTGTTTTAAAATTTCTAGGTACAATTAGAAGGCCTGCATCTTGTGATCTTAGGTTACATCTTGGTATCTATGGCTGGATCATTTCAACGAGGTAAGTAGGACCAAGTCCATGCATTGCTTTATAGGTTAACAATAAAACTTTAAAATCAGCCCTAGCCCTAACAGGCAGCCAGTGTAAAGAGGCTAGTACTGGAGTAGTGTCCAAGTTTTTTAGCTCTAGTAAGGATTCTAGCAGCCGTGTTCAGCACTAATTGAAGTTGATTTATTGGATTTATCAGGGTGACCGGAGAGAAGAGCATTGCAGTAATCTAATCTAGGGTCGAGGGTAATGCTGAGGTTTCTCAGTTTTTTTGGGATACGACCATGCAACCGTTGAGGTTCATTTTGAGATCTGTCAACAAAATTCTTTGTTCCTTGGGACCTAAAATGAGCATTTTTGTTTTTCCTGAGTTTAAAAGCAAGAAGTTCTCCATCATCCATTTCCTAATATCTGAAACACATGCTTCTGAAGCTGCTAATTTTGGGGCTTCTCCACGTTTCATTGAAATATACAAACGTGTGTCATCAGCATAACAGTGAAAATTGACATTATGGTTCTGAATGACATCACCCAGAGGGCAGCATATAATAGGGAAAACAATAATTGGCCCAAAACCAAATCAACACCAAAAATACCTTTGATTTGTCAGAGGACATGCCATCCATGCATACAAACTGATATCTTTCAGATAATTAAGATTTACACCAGGCTAGAACATGTCCGTGTAGCCCAACATGGGTTTCCAATCTCTCTAAGAGAAGGGAGTGATCAACAGTGTCAAAGGCTGTACTAAGATCAAGAAGCAACAGGATGGATGTGGAACCTTTATCTAAGGCCATTAGAAGGTCATTCATCACCTTCAAAAGTGCAGTCTCAGTGCCATGATGGGTCTGAAACCAGACTGGAGCATTTGATAAATTTTATTTGTCTCCAGGAAGGCATTCCGTTGTTGGGAAACATTTTTGTAAGATATTTGAGAGCAACGGGAAATTCCATATGAATATTGAAATCAACAAAAATTTGAATAGTATCTGCCATGAATACAAGGTTCGACAAGAATTCTGGAAATTCACTGAGGTACACTGTCTATGGCCTGGGGGGGGCTGTAAATAGTAGCTATGAAAAACGATTTATCATCCTGCTTAGCTTTCATGAGTAAAACGTCAAAAGAATGAAAACCAGTGATGTGTTTAAGAGTACCCTTTTAAAAATAATTACGTTAGAATATGTAGTGTATGCTCGTACACAAATCCAATTCTTCCATTTTGCCTATGACATCTATGAAGAAGTTCTGTGTCAGGAAAAAACCCACTGAAGACTGACCTGTATCCACCAAGAAGTCCTGTGTACTTTTTTTAAACTACGAATAACTGATGAAAAAATAAGCAAAGATTTTGTAGAATTTCCCATAACTGCATGCATTTTTACCATCATGATTACTAAACTGTTGAGTTAGGACAGGCAGGCTGGCAGTGATCTTGTTTTTTGTTTTTTTTTACAGGCGTCTCCAACCTCTTCAGACATGAGAGCTACATGTTAAAAATAGAACATGTTGTGAGCTAATCTCTTTATTTGTTTTTACAATAGGGCACATTCTTCTCTCTTCGGTAACTTTTCCCCCATGTCCCTTGTGTACAAGAGAAAGTATGCACATCATTTTTGGTCAACATGGCCAAACAGGGGCTCATAAAATAGAATTCTGTTGAATATTTTACCAAATTCAGTTCTCAGTTGTAATTTTACTGGTTTAGGATTATTTTGATTTTCTTACAATTATAGAGCAAAAATTATATGGGAGTCCATTTCAATGATTCATTCACATCAGACTAAAAACAGGTAGGTTTGGAAAATGTCCAATTTTGGTTGTTTGAGAGCATCTTTTTCAAACTTGGTGAGTACAGATGACGTTATTAAAAGATGAACGACTCTTAGTGGCACTACCTGGGAAAAAGACAGATTTTGCCAACCTTTCATAATAATCACGATGGATTACAATAATTTTCAATGGAGTCGTGACCGTGAGTGGGGCAGTGTGGGATACCTGGCAGCACAAAGCTGGCATGAAAGGCGCAGGAAAATAGAACCCCTGTCACGGTGAATGGATACGGTCCGTTAGCTAGTTAAAATTTTTGGTGGAGCGATGGCATGACAACCAATCAGGACACATCATGCCATGTATCCCAGCTCAACTGCATTGAATCTAAACTCTGCAATCTAATCTATACTAGCCATCTAAACTCTGGTTCTGTACCAGCCGGTGAAATTCTCTGAATGTCTGCCAAATACGGCAGCGTTTCCATCGTAGGTACCAGACAGAAATGACGAGCAGGACTAACAATAGTCTGCACTATAACCTCTATATATACCCATATTCCCCAGCCCACATATGAATGTGGGGAATTTCTTGATTGGTGTGACAATGTTTACAATATTTGCAACCAATTTCTTTATGGACTTGAAATAAAATTAGCAAATTAATATCTTAACATCACAAGTAATCCCATTTAGCTTCTAGAAAAATAATTAAAACAAGAAAACAGAATCAGACCAAATGCTTATTTTATGTCAAATAAGAAAGTACAGAGCTGCGTGAAAGTGAATGCGCAATCAGAGATGGGCAAAGATACATCAAAATGTATTTTAATATAAAATACCAAATACCTTTAAGTGTATCAAAAAAAACAACAAAATACAGCAGCCACACCATGTATCAAAATAAAGTACTGTATTTTTGTATTTTAAAAATACTACAAATACTTTTACAAGGGAGCATGAAATCACTTTGCAAACTTTCCATCTATCAGCCTATTTGATCTATCCCTTCACCAGTACACTGACTCAGTTGATTGAGTAGACAATGTTTGAAAGCAACAGTTTTTCTCTGCCTAACCAGTCATGCGATAAATCTTACATATGCAACCAGTTAATAGATCAAATATTCTCAAATCCCTGTGATCACCCAGATGAAGGTTAGTTTTAAAGTAACCAACAGTTTAATGTTTAAGTAAGTTTGCTAATGACTCAATTGTTTTCTATATTTAGTTACTTGGTGTTTGATAATGAAGGGCCTACTTTGCATCAGCAACACTGACTCAATGACAAACATGTCATTCATAAGCCGACAACTGATGGCACCTTTATTCACAGCAACTAGTTTCTAAGTAATTAATCATTTGATTGTTAATCATAAATTAATCATAAATTGTGTCAGGCAGTCAATAGTATACAAAATCATGATCCTACTAAACAGCTACTTCAATTAGAGTACAATCTCGTACCCTATCTCGTATCTTCATGCACAACCGACGAAAACTTAACATAGGCTGAAAGTAGCAAGCTAACGTTAACTGTGAGACTGCAACTCGGGTCAAATAGTTTGCTAGAACATTACGTAAATTGGTAAATGATTTAGGCTAGGCTACTCAAACGAACACCAAAGCTTAACATGAACTGTTAAAAATTTTAGCAATTTATGCTAAAAATTGATGGAAAGCTGGCAACCTACATGTTTCTCACCTTGACCTTCTTCGGGTATGGATGAATTTTCTGTTCTTATCTCAACAAGTCTGGGCAAATTACTGAGTAGGCACCAGAGGTAGAATTTTTATGATGTCATCATATTGACTTCTCACAAAGTATTTTACAGTATTTTTAAACTACAAAATACAAAACACTAAAGTATTTTGATACGAAGACATTATGAAGACATTTTCATCAACCCTATCAAATACAAATTACAAAATCCTATTTTGTATTTGAAATACATACTTTAAATACATGTTTTGTAAATACTGCCCATCCCTGTGTGCAATTATAGACTTTTAGTTTCATCTTGAAATCTTTATTTGATATTTTTTACTGATATAACAGGTTAATAATTACCAAGTCCTTAAGTTGGTTTAGAGGATATCATACGTGTAGTAGAAAAAACAGATTAGTGCAGGCGAAAAAATAAGGGAACACCAAGTTGCATTGGTTAAACCAAGTAGGTAAGTACAGTGCCAAGCACAGACCTTCCGAGGGGCATGTGCTGAATGTGAAAAAGTGGGCGGAGTTGTCGGCTCACATGGACCGACAATGTGTTGGAGTGAGTGACGCGCGTAAAAAAAAATTGTCCACGTATGCCCATCGGAGTGAGTGACGTGCGTAAAGTGTACGGACGACGCATGCCCGTATGTGTGCGTGATGCACATCACCAAGGCAGACAGGCACGTCACCTGGAAAGGGCACTAGATAGCAAAAGGGCATGTGCTCTGCACAGGTTGAGCCTTACCTGTGCACGTGCCTAGATAAGTAGAATCCAGGGGTAAATAATTAGGTACAAAATTAACCACTAAAAGGAGGGATCAGCACATTTAGGGAACCATGAATTCTGAGGTACACCAGGAGATTCTTTAACAGAATGTCATTCCATCAGTCAAGCTGGCCTGAAAATGGTTATTCCCACAAGACAACACAAAACATTCAAGCAAATCTACCAAAGAATTGCTCAGGAGAGAGATTTGTTTCGGATTGGCTGAGTCAAAGTCCTGACCTTAAAGGAATAGTCCAAAAATCATATTTCGGTGACAGACCCCTTACTCCCAGTTGGTCCTTCAGGCACATAGTTATTTTTAAAACAATCCATTATTCAGCTCTGTCTCAGTCAGTAATTAGCCTTATTAGCATCGTACAAATTCATGAATGGAAACCGTACTTACCCCTATCGCAAAGCTGCACTGCAAGCGGAAAATTACTCTAAAACACTCCAACCCAAGACAAGTGGTGTTGTTTTCCTCAAAGAACATGACAATGTTGTATTCCTCACAATAAAGTGTTAATTTTCACTATATAATTCTCATTTCAAATAAACGGGTGCTTCCTGTGTTTACCAGTTAGTATTGTTCACAATTGTATCAATCCTGGCATTCGTTCGGAAAGAGAAAGTGTATACACAGTAAACGAAAGTTAGTATTGGCTAGCTAGAAAGCAAGTTCCCTATTTTGTCTGTGATATTCACCTCGGCCAGTCACTTCGGACACATTAATTCCCAACCCTTGCCCAGAATATCTGGAGGCAATGTGTACTCTGTGCATTATAACATAGCAATCAGAAGTATTACTTACAATCTGTCTTGTCTCCACAGATTGAACTGGGTAACTTGATGGAATTACATTTGCCTTTAGTCCTGTTCTAAGTGAATGTGTGTCACAATCCTCTGTATTAAAATGTTTCTCACATTTTGTTTCTCGTTGGTGAAGTTGCGCCATTGATTCTCCAACAGTACCACTCGGGAGAGGCAGAGGTATTGTCCCAATTGCAGAGTGGATAGAATTTAATTAACTTAAGATCCACAAGCAGGGAAACGAGCAAGTAGAAGTTGACATTGATACAAACAAAGGAAATCCAAAAGTTCAAAGTTTATTTATCAAATGCAACGAATAACACAGCATCATCCTGCACAATTAAATTCCTGTGACATGGCACACGATATTTATGTAGTAAGAATTAAGAAATATATAAAGCAAAAATATAGCAATAATATACCTAAGTGTAAACAAGCAGCAATTTTAAAAAGCTAAGAGAAGCAACCTATCTTCACATAGCTTGTTAAGGTTAAAGTTCGCACTCACCTTGAGGACATCACTGCCGAAGAACAGAAGCTGTGTATGGTGGCTATAGGAAATAGTTTGCTAGTGCCAGTTTGAATTCAGCCAATTCTGCCGGCTGTTTCGTCAGTGTACAGTTTAAAAAATATATATGTTACCGCAACAGATTGCTGAATGTAGTTTGAAGTGTTTTGGAGTAGTTTTCCACTTGCATTGCAGCTTTGCGATAGCTCTACGGAATTTGGACAATGCTAATAGCGCTAATTACAGACTGGGACAGAGCTGAATAATGGAGTGTTTGAAAAAAATGACTATGGGCCTTCTGGAACATCTCTTGGTAAGGGAAATTTCAGGACAAAATGAATTTTGGACGAATTGTCCCTTTAATTCAACTGAGATGCTGCGGCAAGTCCTGAAGCGAACAGTACATGCCAGACACCCCTCAAACCTCACTCAACTGGCTGAGTTCTGTATGGAGGAGTGGGAAAAAATCCCTCAAAAGTCAGAGACTGATTAGTGGCTATAGGAGATGCTTACTCCAAGTTATTGTTGCTTACGGATGTGCTGAATGCAGGGGTTCTCATATTTTTGCACACATGAAAGAGGTTTGTCAAATCAGTGGGTTTTTTTTCAAAGCAGGCAAGCTGCTAAAAATGTTCACCAATTCCAGTAGTATATTTCTGCTATCCACCTAGAGTGGAATGAGTAGATACAGAGTGGAATGGATGTGTGTGTGAGAGTATACTTCCATGCGCAGGCATTGGTGAATTTGTGAGGACAGAAACCTGCAGAGTTTTGCCCTTGATTAATGCTTTTATTGTGGAAAAAAGATCTGCTTTCACACTAATTTACTGCACTTAGCAGTAATTTTATACTCTCAAATCTAATTTTCACACCACATTCAGGCTGAGCATGCAATGTAGTGTATGTTTGCGCAGTGCTCCCTGGGCTACAGTCCTGGTAAGCCCATGCATAAAAACAGCCCTGATTGCGAGTGTCTACCGCTTATAGACAAACTGGTAGATGGACCTGCAAGAAAGTTTAAATGGGGAATATCTCAGGCACACGAAACAGTTAAGTAGAAAAAACATTTTACATTTTTAAAAATTACTTAAAACATTAATTGGTTGTCTACTGGTCATTTTTGCTTGTATTCATGCTAGTAGTACAGTAAAAATCATACATTTCTCCCCTTTAATAAAACATTTACTCAGCACTACCATCCAACAACATGGTCAGTCTGTCCAAAGACAAAGCATGAGCTGTAACAGTAGAATTTGTACAAGTACCAGGAATTTTGTGAATAAAATCTCTGTATTAGTCTATACTTCATGAAAATAACATACTGAATTAGTTTAGCATGCAAATTAGTGATGGGTCGTTCATGAACGAGTCGGCTCTAAGAGCCGGCTCTTGTAGGTGAATGTTGGGAGCCGGCTCGCATGTCAAAATATTTTAAAATTAAGATATGAATAATCAAACGATTTAAACCAATAGAGTTCACTAATTCAAAGAACGAAAATGCCTAAATGCTCAAGCACACACATTCAATCTGACTGTCTGCTCAGACTACCGTAATTCCCCGTTTATAGCCACACCGTGTATAAACCGCACCAATGTGCAAATTAGAGAGAGCCGTGAAAACACCTTTCATCGTATCTATTTTGACGCATATTTCAGCATCACAGACAGAGATCGGATGTTTATTTATCATTAGTCATTTGTTTAAACTTCATTGATTTACATGCTAATTTCTAGTAGGTAATCAAGGGGTGTTCAAAACAGCAAAACAAAAGTGACATTTGGCACAAAATTGGCAAAGTTGTTATAGTTTAAAAGTAATAAGGCCCAACCACGCAGGCTGATATCAGTCTTCAGTAACATGCTTGAATTCATTCGTTACTGTAAATAACACCTACAATCACAGACATCATTTGTACATGCTGTTGGACACTTATCTAAAGCAGCTAGGCAAAATGCTTCCATAACCAATTACACACTGTCGAAAATCATGGAGGAAAGAACAAGTTCACTCACGACACTCATTTTCTCTGATGGGTTTGTTATGAATCAGCGGTCTATTTTATTCTTATAGATAAATAGGCCTGAATGAGTGCATGTTGTGCATACAGTAGAATGTAATAAAATATGCATAAAATGACCAAACAGTGCAAACATTTCAAGAAGTGCTCCCTAATGTCCAAGTTGCCTCTCAAAAATGTCTATCCTTTCTATGGGATACCCGGTCACACAGTTCACAGGTCCAAAAGCATTTGAATTATGCTGTTTAGATTGTATTCGTTTTGAAGTGTTAGATTTATATGCACTTTTTTTATATACATTAAAAAGTTATACTTTAAACGCAAACGTTTAATAGCATTCTATTTCATAACAAACCAATGAATGTTAAATCCATTGTGGTTAAGGTAGTGTATGATTTCATTTAATAATTTAATTAGAATTGTTTTAACACCAATCATAGTCAAACTATCTCAAACTGTTTGACTTGAAAAAATATCAAACATTTTTTTAAAGAGCCATTTGGGAGCCAAAAGAGCCGGCTCTTTTTGATGAGCTAAGCTGAACGAGCCGGCTCACTGAAAAGAGCCGAAATGCCTATCACTAATGCAAATTACATACCGTTTTCGCAGTGGCGAACCGTGACTACTGATAGTTTTCACGTGACGTAACGGCATATGGGAACGCCCACTTGGCGGGCAAAACAAACTCTCCTTCCATTGCCCTCTATTTACTCCAGAACTTTTACTAGTTATACTTCAAAATGCCAGATAGTTGCAGTTCCGTTGGATGCGCTAACCGCATATATATATATTGCATTTGCACTCATCTCTACATGTAATCTGTTTTTGCACCGATGCAACCAACTCCAATGGCCTAGCTGACGTTAGTGAGGCTAGCTAAACCTCTCTTGTTGAACATATAGTGTTAGCTAAGTTAATAACGTTAATACAGGAGAAAATCGCACCAATCTAACCAAGGGCGAAAATCTGATATCAACTTTGGAGGGGACAATTAAATTTTCTCAGAAGCAATTATTGAGGGGGAAACCAAGCGTAGTGCTGTAATACTGTTTTAGTTTGCGCCATCGGTTGGCTCACTACTGCAGCTCTGCAAATTCAGCTATTGTGTGAAGCCTAACATAATACAAATTTACTGGATTAATCTCACAATTAGCTACGTGCATTGAGTAGACACGAACACGATCACCTTGCCAGCTAAGGAACACTACATTGCACTGTAAGCTTCTCTCATTGACTCGAATTCAAATAACTACAAACACTGGTTGATTTTACTGTTGCTAGCAAGCAAACATCAGCTAACCGCTAGCTAACAAAGTGTGACCTGTAATTCAATGTAGTGAAACTGAAGACTGGTGACGGTTATGCGTTTTATTGTATTGAGTGCTAGAAGTAGGGTTGCCACCCGTCCCGTATAATATGTGATCGTCCCGTATTGAAAAATAAAATGCACTTACAGAATCAATACGGGATGCAATTTGTCCTGTATTTTCGTGCACATCTTACTCTAATGCATGCTCTACATTTTCACAAGCTTGGATTGACATGAGAAATAATAAAACCAAAAGAGTTTCATGAGACATAGTAGTTAGTAGTAATTCAGAATGACAGGCGTGTTGTCTGTCATTCAACGTCATCATTGCCCTGGTTATGGAAACTCAGACGTGCGGTAACATTTAGAAGTGCGGTTCACAAGTTGCCAGTCCTGTATGCAGAAGACCAGCCCGCTCCACGCATGTGAGCTGTGTGTGTATGTGTGAGAGAAATGTAACCAACATCCCACTTGGTGGACAGTCAAGTCACTTTTATTTATTTAGCACATATAAAAACAACAGGAGTGTACCCAAAGTGCTTTACAGTCGAGGCAGATGGCTTAACATCCTATACGTGCAGGCCACTGGTGGGCACGTTTATCCTACAAATCAACATAGAATAGTAACTTCAGCAAGAGGGATGGAAAGCAAATAATTTTAATTGCAAATAATTGCATAGCCTGCTGAAGCTGTATACTAGCAAAATACACAGCTGTCAATGAAATTCGAAAGCTTTTAGTAACTACAGTAGTTACACTTTCTTTGTAGCTTAGTGATGTAAAGCACATCTTCGATCGCATTTGCAGATGAAGGCAAGAGAGCCAGCCTGCATTCCCTACAGTAATTAGTGAAGTACAGTATTAGGAAGCATATTACCCAAACTGTTTTTTGGGGGGAAAGCATTCTCGCTGGGGGGCAATGCCCTCCATGCCGCCGGGTCTGTATACTTGATTAAAATGAACTTCATTAAAAAAAATATATATATATTTTACTGAGGTACAGTTCATAAGAAAATCAGTCAATAAAACATAAGCAGTTTGTGTCCATATGGTGTTTTTTGTAATCTTCATCTCAATTCATGAAACCTGGGATCAGCAGCTAACATGTTGGTTTATGTATTTGTTCAGTAGGGTAATATGGGGTAAGACACCCCCCCCCCAAATTCTTTCAAAAAATACATGTCCCTTTTTATTTTCTGACTGCCACAGGACTTGGGTATAAACTGTAAAACCAATCCTTAGAGTTATAAGCCTTGTGGCCACCCTGGATTTTACCCCAAATACAAATGCAATTTTATAGGGGTTTAATCACATTGGAATATAATAAGTTTCATCTTTCAGAACTGGGTACTATAGACCTTCTTGGTATTTGTGTGTCAGGTGTGAGTCTTGCTGGTCTGGGAGCAGGAGAAAGCTGGTTAAGAATGGTGGTCACCTGTTGCTGCAGCTACACGACACTCAGAGAACACATACATTAGCAGGAGTTAGCAGAACAGACGACACTTGAGCAGGACTCTTCATCTGAAGATTTGGTATAATACCCAACAGCAAGAAGCCTTTTACTTCTAGACATTACTGAAAGAGATACGGAGGTGGATGGACTTCAAATGTCAGGCTGAAGCTAAACCGATTTTAGTTTGGGTCCATATTACTCAGAGAACAAAATGTGTCACACTGTGGCAATTGGGTCTTTGCAGCGAATGTTATACATTTTCCCTTCCTATTACTTAACTGAAAATACCTAATTGAGCTATAAGATTGTGCTGAAGAAAACACAGGATCAGGGTGGTCTTCTACTTACCAGGGTCTGGAAGGTCAACTCGTACGTAAGTTGACCTTCCAGACCAGACCCAGTCTCAAAGTCGGTAGTGTAAAATGTTGCATTGTAGATTTCAGGGGTCAGAGGCAACGCATATAGACGGCAAACACTTGGGGCACTGATGATACGTCCATTTACCAGGCAGTGCTGGATGGCCCTGAGGGAGGGAAACCAGGTTGTCAGACAATTTTTTAAATAAGTGTTAGACAGAGATACCTGGTTGACAGTCCAGGCTGCATGTTATCACAGGGGAACCCTAGGAAGAAGCTGAACTGGTCTTGTGTATCAGTGCTGGTTACAACACTGCCATCTACATACACACACAGACACACACGTTAACCCAGGGCACACACAGAACACGTTAGATACTGTATTCTACGTACTCCATACAGACAGACGCATGCCGGGACTATTAATGTGGCATGCACGCGAAAACATTTGCTGAAGTACAGCTATGATGGACAAACCTAGAGACGCCAAGGGCAAAGTCAGGCAGCATGTCTGCCAGTGGATGACGACAACCTTTCGTCTCATCCTGAGCGACGCAAACATGAACACGATCGTATAAACACACAGTCAACAGAGAAACACGTCCCATATGAGCAAACAGATGAATGGAGATACCTTTGTCGGTTTGTCCATGGCTTCTTGGTATTTGTGTGTCAGGTGTGAGTCTCGCTGGTCTGGGAGCAGGAGAAAGCTGGTTAAGAATGGTGGTCACATGTTGCTGCAGCTACACGACACTCAGAGAACACATACATTAGCAGGAGTTACCAGAACGGACGACACTTGAGCAGGACTCTTCATCTGAAGATTTGGTATAATACCCAACAACAAGAAGCCTTTTACTTCTAGACATAACTGAAAGAGATACGGAAGTGGATGGACTTCAAATGTCAGGCTGAAGCTAAACTGATTTTAGTTTGGGTCCATATTACTCAGAGAACAAAATGTGTCACACTGCGGCAATTGGGTCTTTGCAGAGAATGTTATACATTTTCCCTTCCCATTAATTTACTGAAAATAACTAATTGAGCTATTAGATTGTGCTGAAGAAAACACAGGATCAGAGTGGTCTTCTACTCACCAGGGTCTGGAAGGTCAATTCGTACATAAGTTGACCTTCCAGACCAGACCCAGTCTTAAAGTCGGTAGTGCAGCAGATGAATGTTCAGTTTGGTTATGAATCGCTCTGCTGTATGCACTTGCATTTACAGGTCTTTTACATTGTTGCGTCAATGCAACCACATTAACTGACTGGAGAATGACGTTTACTTAACAATGGGCTCATCCCCGCGCTTAGGTGTAATACATTCCATTGATTGTGTGATTCCCTAATACATTCATATGTAAAACCATTTTTTTTTTTTTACTTTTTCTCATATGTCGCTTGTATGTCTGTGTATTCGACACACGATGGCAATATAACTGCATACACTGCAATGAAATTAAGGGAGAAAAGTAAATAGAAAAGGGGAAGAAAACTTGAGTAGGCTAATAAGAATGTAATTTGACGTAGTCAGTATATATTTTTCCTACGCGAATATATTTAAGGTGGCCTTGTTGCTACAAAGGTCTACACCGCTGACGCTGGACAGCACACGAGACCACTGTAGCAGGTGTTCAAATACTAACCACTGCTCTTTTACCCACAAATAGGCTACTATTTCTTCATTCCAGTGAAGCATAAAAATGCCTTAGAAATAATACTAACGCAAATTCCAGAGAAATATATTGAACACATTTTTAAATAAAAATCAAAGCGCTTGAAAAGAACAAATTATCAAATAGTTAGGCTAGTGGCCCAAACAGTGAAATTTTCTACAACTATGCCTATGATAAAACCGGGAAGCTATTTTGATCGTGCGAATAATAGTAATAGCAATTGTTGCGGTTGCTCATCGGGACATCAGGCTTTGTATCTGTTAAGGCACTTTGTGTCAAATGCAGATGTAAAAAGTGCTTTTTAAAATGATTTCGATTGATTGATTGATTGATTTACTTATTTAAAACGATGTCCAACGAACGGCCGCATCTCTTTGACAGATAAACGAACTACGCGTGCGCATGAGTGGCGGGAAAGAAGAATTTCGAAATCTCTTCAGACTTGCACAGGTTTCCCACCGCTATGACTACAATTGTCAGAGCGAAAAGGTAAGAATGTTTTAGATCCTTCTCATGGAACAAAAGTCAGCAAAGAGAAACATACTGTAGATTAAACCTAGGGAGGGATTTGTCAATGGCCGGCATAAGGGAGCTTGGTCGTTCGTGAATTATGGCAGTTATGACAACGCGGGATGTAGCCTATTCTAGATTATTATTTATTTAAATGTAGTGGCTATGTGCTATAGGATTGGACAGCCAGGTACACATCCCAAATTCTAAGAGGAAGTGGAAAAAGCTGCAGAAAAACATTCCAGGTTTCAGCAAAGAGGATTCAATTCAAGTCTTTTAAACCAGCCCCTTAACAAGGCTAAACCCAGAGAAATAGAGCATTTTACTTCTTTCAACCCAATTCAGCCAGAATGAGGCCAGGTTTAAAATTAGACTGGAACATTTTTTAAGTGATCCTAGTCTAACCTTGTTTAAGGAATTGGTCAGATGCTCAATTAGGTTCTGGGTTCATGTGTTAAGAGATGAGATCAGAACCCGAACAAAGAAATCCACACTGAACGGCTAGTCTACAGGTCAAATCTCCCCTTCCAAATTTTCCTCCCGTCTGTCCATATCATTCTGTTTTTTTTCCAAGTAATATATCACCCCAGCAACTAAGTTGGCTCGCCAAACCTATAGACAAAACTCAACAGATCAGGGGAGCTATGGAAAGCTTGCCACTCTCCCACATCTGTTGGGAATCGTTGTGATGAGACAGGGTGGTATATACTTAAACTATAAGGCATGAGGTTGTATGGTATATGGCCAATATACGACCGCTAAGAGCTGTATTTAGGCTGGCCTGGACACAGTTCTTTGCCATGGTATATTGGCCATAATACCACACACCCTCAAGCCTTATTACATTTCTTGATGAGCAGAGCTTTGGGTGCTGTCTTGTGTAGGTGTTTAGTTAACAGTGACATGTCTGTGTGACAGTTGGCCCATTATGGAGAGCCACAGCACAGCGAAGGAACCTGTTCAGGTGTTGTGATTTTTTTCTGTTAATCACTGACCAGTAGCCTACTGACGCCCTGCCCTACACCTTCTGGTGGAGAACTTCTGTAACTGTGGGTGACCGGGGTCAGGGGAGTGGCATGAATGCTTCTCTCCTATGTGGTCTTACTAGCGTATCACACATAAAACATCTCAGAAATTGATCTCAAACTGTTCTAGGGCTACAATACAGTAGGTCTGTCATGTCTCCGCTTAGGCCAAAACTTCAAATGCTGGATATGAGCTCATGAAAAGACTGAGACCAATCCACTTACTCCAGGAGTTTCGAAAGCACTGAACAGGCTTCTTCTGAGTGTCAATAAATAAAAAATCCTGCTTCTCTTTCAGCCCCAGATCCTCTCGGGCATCCCTCACGACCCATTTTCTGGGCGAGTATGTTAAGGCCCCGCCGACACAGCCAATGTCCACCAGTGAGCCTGCGGGTGCCACTTCCTTTCATGAACTAATGAGTGGAGACCAGTGCCCCCTGCCAGGCTGCTCTTAGCTTAACCCTCCACTTGGGTTTTTAACTCACTCCCAGTGACCATCTACTTAGCCCTCTCTTTTCCTGGCTTTGCAGGGGAGCTGGCTAGCAGGGATACCCAGTGCACTGGTTAAGTGGCGGCTGGTTTGCTTGGCCTGCTGCTGGATGGTGAGGGATGGAGCTTAAAGGAGCTGTTTGTTTATTTTATCGTGACTGAAACAGACACACATGCTTGTCCAAGCACACAGGAGCATACAAATTGCATTTTGGGATATCGTTCTCCACAAGAATCTCTAGTGTAGTTCTCAACCTTCTAAAAAGATCAAATCAAGCAGAATATGGTCATCATGAAGGTAGTGATAAAGCAAGAGGAAAATAAATGAGAAATACATGCAGTCAGTTCTCATTGCATCCGTACATCCAGTCAGCCAAACCAGTATACAATATCTGTGCTACAGGCTATGAACAAAAGTACTTCGTTAGAAAGTGTTGAGCTATGACATGTAACTCCATGTAAACCTGATGCTGACAGATAACAGAGCTCAAAAGAGCAATAGATACTGAATAGATACCTGGTGTGTGTAAATATCCCACTGGAAATGAATCCTCACACCATATGCCATTCTATATGAATAATTCTGCTAAATGTAATTTATTATTATTATTCCATTAAGGATATTTAGTCTCATCATTCGTCTTTTTATGCAGCATTGTCGGAAGCGAACCTGCAAGCAAGCATTTAATTGTACTGGGTACCATTTGTATCCACCTGTTCATATGACACACATATGCTTCACTTAAATTATTTATTCCTGGAGTCCATTGTCAGAGACCTGTGTAAAATAAAATTGTAGAGAAATGCTCAAGTAATATTTCCTGGATGCCAAGGTTTTGTTCAATATTTTATTCTCCAAA
Source organism: Esox masquinongy (assembly GCA_016801175.1). Lineage (NCBI taxonomy): Eukaryota > Metazoa > Chordata > Actinopteri > Esociformes > Esocidae > Esox > Esox masquinongy. The sequence continues at coordinate 26,195 of JACXGI010005148.1, read as the reverse complement.
CTAAGGCTAAATAAATTTATAATTTTCAGGCAACGTAGCTGTGCCTATCCCTTTTTTTTTTTGAAGTTTCTTGTTTCCCATACAAAATACACAATTAACTTCTTCAAGCATTTAAACTTTACTTACCATACAGCTACAGTGCCAAACATGGCTCACCTTATTCTAAGGACAACAAATAGCAAATCTCGCTAATTTCATGTATGTTATACTCTGTGAAATATGTTAAAAACAGCCACTTTTCAACTAGTTTATGAGATTGCATGATTCCACAGTACCACTTATTTCTGAAGTTGATAAATGTTTGACTTCCTCTACTATTTAGTGAATCAAATTGAACAGTACAAGCCAACACCTGTTGCGTGGAGCACAGGACTGGTACCATCTCAATAATGTTAAGTTTAAGTTCAAGTCCATTATTGCTCCAGTATTTCTACCAAGCACACATTAAAGCACCATGTTAATGAAATGTGTTGAAATTCACATCAGTTAAACCACTTTGAGGAATAAAGTAACACATGACTAAACTGCCATCTTAAGCAGTGATACTTTGAAATCTCTTCGATTTTTATTAGATTTTCACAGCTTTCCCATTTTTCATGTCTATTAGAGCATTCTGAGAAACTAACTCAACTCCACCCAAAGTAGTGTATTTTGCCAATCTCAATTTCAATAAATTCAAGAATGGTAAATTGTTTGTTAAAGATTCAGTAAATAAAATATTTTAAATTTTAAAAGGAAGAGTAGATACTGGATAATATATTATAATATATAATATACATGGTATTCGTGTCTTATTTTATCAAGCAAAAATAACAGTTTTATAAGAATGTGGAAATCAACCCACTTAGCATTTTCCTTTGCATAGAAAGTATTTGAGTAAGCTTGATATATAGATATGTATAACAATATATATGTATTTCTATACATACATACATACATACATATAAACAACAAAAAGGTGCACTTAAATTATATCATCGAGAAGATGGGGGTTGCCTACCCAGTCCAGTGTTCTAGGTTCAGAAGCAGCCATGATCATGCACATGAACTGTTTACCAGTCCTCTTGTCAATGGGATAGATGGTTGTGGGGGTGAACCTCCTGTTACTTTCCACAAACTCGCAGAGCTACTGATATACCTTTGGATATTCATGGCGTAGAAAAACCCCTCGAATTCGCAGCTCGCACTGTATATTGATGAAGCAGATCTCCCTGACCTTCCTGCCCTCCTCTCCTTCTTTGTCAATGTCAGCCATCCCAGGGGGTGGCGTGAGGATCAGTGTCTCCATGTCACCGTCTTTCTTGTGGACCTTACTCTTCTCTGGGCTGTTGGAGGCGAGAGCCACCTTGGCATATTTCCTGACAGTTGGGGCTTGATTCCTTGGCGAGTGTCCATCTGGCATTTGTTCCCTGACAGCAATGGATACATTCAAGAGAAAACATTTGTTTGCGTCATAGTCCCTGCCTGCCTCCTGGAGCTCCTTGCAATACTCCCATAGGTTGTCTTTGAAGCCTTCCAGCTCACGTAGGGACAGGTAAGTTGGAGACATCTGAAGGCTTTCCAGGCCGTACTGTAGGAAGCTGCTGGACAACCTCGGATTTGGGAATCCCAGGAAGAGCACTCCCCTTCCTCGGGAAAGGAAGCCAACTTTGGCAAGGCTTTGTGGACCTCGACCGTCTCTCGGCAGTGCTTGATGATATGGCAGCATACACTACTGATCCGGCCATACAGACAGCTCTCTTTGTGAATGTCCCAGTCCTCCCTGCGGCAGTTGCGGGAGCAGTAGTAAGTGTAGCAGCTGTGGCAAGATTTGAAGTAGAGGCAAGCGTTAAACATGGTCTCTGTCCGTCTGCACTTGTTGTTCGAACACATCATGCTGTCATCTTCATCCGGGCTCTGATCTGGGGAGCACTCGTCCGCACTCTTTAGGGCATCACTGCTGCAGTCCATGTCTCGAAGGGCATCAGTGTTCATTCTAATGGAGGCGGGTTGCTTGCCCAGGGGTGGATCCTCTGACCCTGTCTTTGAGCCCTTTCTGGACAAAGATGCTGCCTCTTCTTCATCAATCAGCTTCTTGAGTTGGTCCAGCAAGTCTTCACTTGGCCTCCTACAGGCAGGGGGTTTGTAGTCAGTAACAAGATCAGCTAGAAGCTCATCAAGTTGCTCCAGGATTTGCTGTAGAGAGGCGCTGTTGTGTGTCTTTTCTTTGATGAAGTGCACAGAGCAGGACATAGTATCCGGCTGAGAAGATTCTGGAAACTCAAATTTTTTAGTCCAGCACATCCCAGCGTTGAAATCAACTTGTTAGTAGGGTTGCCACCCATCCCGTATAATACGGGATCGTCCCGTATTGAAAAATAAAATGCAGTGTCCCTTACAGAATAAATACGGGATGCGATTTGTCGCGTATTTTCGTGCACATCCTACTTCACGTTTTCAAGCTTAGATTGACACGAGAAATAATAAAACCAAAACAAACAGCTACTCAAATAATGGCGGAATAAATTTAACCACACAACTACTCACATTGTTTCAAGACCACGGACAGTATATGTTATCAGAGAGGAAAAAAATTTGCGCAGTATTGAATGTCCAGCATGCAACAATAAAAAAAATGCACCACAACAAGAAAATTCCATGTACCCAGTACTTCCTATTGTAACGTCATTACTTTTTTGTTTACCACACAACCAGTGATCTAAAGTTGAAATAATATTTTACACATTGTATTCAAAATGATATGAACGAGATAGCAACAAAAAGCAAGCTGTAGATGAAAACAAAAAGTCCACTCACCATTATGATTATCATTTTAAAAACGAAGTCCATTCTCCTGTCCTTCTTTATAAAATGGATAATGTCATGTTCATGTAACTTGTCCTTTGATGTTTAATCCGAAATAAGTTATTATTTGATTGAGATCAAAGCCAGGGCTGACAGCCGGCCCATCACATTCTTACGTACACTCACTGCAAAAAGCTAGCCAGCTAGCTAGGCTCAACCAAGCTCAAGCGTGAGAAAAGAAGCTAAAAGGTTCGCTATCATAGTTTACAGTCATGTGATTGCTCTGACAGCCTAGTGGAGATGCATCCAACTGCAGCCCGGCAGACTGAGAGGCATCCAGCTGCAGCCCCGCAGCAGACTCCGCTGGCTAAAACTCATACTTCCGCTTCGTCACTTCTGTTTTGTCATTTCATTTTCAGTCTTGTGCAGAAACCTCGCAGATGACACCGGTAAGAAAATTAATGTTAGATCACAGTTGATTGATATATAACAGTAATCGGTCTGCGTTTCACCTGATTATGTGTATTATGCTGTTGGGTAGTATTGTAAATATAAGCATGCTCATTCTAATCCTCTGTTCTTGATTTAGGTGTGGTGAACCTCAACAAGATGCCCTGGGCTGTAAGGGAAGAAATTTGTGTCCCATTTGCAGAGTGCTTTTTTTAAAGACTGTGTGAGATACTCCAGTAACAGGAAGCGTGGGGTTTTCCAGGGATATTTTATGGACCCCTGATTTCCTGGACAGTGCCCAGAAAGTCAGTTTTAGAGCAGGAGAGTGGACTGTGTATTAGGCTTTTTTTATCGTTTATTTATACAAGTTATCTCATTGAGATAAAATCTCTTGTTAATGAACATTAAAACATTTTTAAGAGTTAAGAGTATTAAGAGTTGATTTGGTGTTGAGCTTGAATTCTTGGGAAATTGTTTGTCTGATCATTTTGGCATATCTATGCAAATGATATGATTGTCGATGTACAACAAAAAATTGGTATGGCCTTTTAAGATTTTTGAGTTAGGATGGTATAAACATGTGAAACAAATTTGTTTTGGTGTCTAGTTTAAACAACAGAGATACTGTTGGTAAGCTAATACTAGTAATGTACATGTAATATTCATAGTCAATAACATTACAGAATGTTTAGTTGGAATAGCCGTAACATAGGAAACTGTTTTATGTCTATCTGAATTGATTCTATATATAAATAGTGTTAGTGGGTTGAATAATACTATTTAACTATGCTAATGTATTCTAAATCATATTGTTATAATTTAGATGTAGGTTTTATATGTAATGTTTTTAATTGTATTATGTGTGAGTTGGGCTGCACGAGTTGGATAAAATATTGAATAGCTTTTTGTCAGACAAATTTTGCAATTGTGGTTGATTTGATATTTTCAAACATGGGTGTAAACAGCGTAGATAATCTCACTTAAAAATAGAGATCATAGCCTACATAGAATAATCACGCTATTGTTTATGGGACAATATATTGGTGCCACTTGTTACAGTTGGTGTCACTGTAGCCTGAAGCATACGTCTTCGTTTGCTGCAGAGCTAACTCAAACTAACATTGAAAATCCATCAAGCATTTTATAAAAACAAGAAACCAGGCAAGCCTAGTTCAGCCGGCCCGCAATAGAAAGTGTTGCCATCTCGAGATTCAAACCCGGGTTGCCCACGTGAAAGGCTGTATCATTAACCACTACACCACAGAGCTGTACATTTGCCAGGTTTCAGTATAGCCTCTTGTCAAATCCTGAAAAAAATCCTCTTTTGCCACTGGCCGTTTTAATAGTTAATTGGCCATTCGTGAATGACATTGATACAGTTAAACTGACTAACGTTTCTTACTAAGTTTACTTCCACCACAAATAGCGTCTATGTATAGCGTTTGCCACTGGCCGTTTTAACAGCGTATTAGCTAGTAATAAGCTTTACCGGTATCTACTAACTTACTGGAATAGTCATAAGAATTGAGAAATTGCTAGCGAGTCTGCCAAAGCTATTTCATTTCATGGCATAAGAACGTATTTTTTTCTTTCATGGCAAAACAACATACTTTTTTCTTTCATTCGTAAATGACATTTATACAATAACTATCAATGAAGGCGACAATAACTAACTTTTTCATCAAGTGAAAAGACGTGAGAATCGTGGAATCTACCAGAAATAATTAATAAATGTCGTTGCTCTCAATAGATTCGAACTTAGGTCTTCCACATGAGAGGCACTGTCTTTAACCACTACACCACGGCATTACACGTTTCAGCTGTCGCTAGACTCCATTGGGGATTGTGTTAAACTGAATAACGTTTCTTATTCAGTTTACCTCCACCATAGAACCACTGGCCGTTTTAACAGCTTATTAGCCAGTAATAGGCTTACTAGTATCTACTAACTTCCTAGGAATAATCATAAGAATTGATCAATTCCTAGCAAGACTGAAGATTAACTTTTCTATGCCAGAAACAGTCGCAATATAACCATATACAGTTTCAGTTAAGGCTTACTATGACATAACTACTGTATGTTAAACCAGCAAATGTGTTTGTCGATCCTGACCCAAAACGCATGCACGGATGCGTACTTCGAAAATCCACCAGAAACAGTCGCAATATAACCGTAAACTGTTTTATTTCAGGCTTACTATAATGTAGATACTAATGGTTTTAGCCAGCTAAGTTTTCATCTATACGGAATAATTCATAATGTGTACTTCGCGTCGCTTGCGAGGAGATACAAACTCGGGACCTATAGTTCACAAGTCCGCTTCTCTAACAACTACGCAAAAAGTTGAAAAGGAGTTTTGAGTGAGGAACAGAAGTGTTCAATTTGCAGTGGTCTCTTAATTTTAACCCTTCTGTTCCTCACTCAAAACCTTCCTTTTCGACTTTTTTGGAAAGGAAAGAAAAATGTGCAGCGGTCTCTTAATTTTTTCCAGAGCTGTATATTTATATATATGTGTATGTGTGTGTATGTATATTATATATATTCGTTTTTTTCAGGTGGTGAAGTTGGGGGGGATATACAAGTTAATAAAGATACTCATCAAAGAGGTAGGTTTTCAGCCATTTTCGGAAGATTGGCAGGGACTCTGCTGTACTGGCTTCAAGGGGAAGCTTGTTTCACTATTGAGGTGCCAAGACAGATGAGTTTTGCCTAGGCTGATCGGCAGCTGCCCACCCGCGAGGGCTGGGTGGCCAAAAGACATGAAGTGGCAAATCGGCGTGCATGAGTAGGGTTGTAAGGTTTAAGCACAGCCTACAGGTAGGGAGGTGCAGTCCCCCTTGTTGCTCCATAGGCAAACACCATGGTCTTGTAACGGATGCGAGCTTCTACCGGAAGCCAATGGAGCTTACGGAGGAGAGGGGTGACATGGGTGAATTTGTGAAGGTTGAACACAAGACAGTCTGCAGCGTTCTGGATAAGTTGCAGGGGCTTTATGGCACATCGGGAGCCCAGCCAACAGTGCTTTGCAATAGTCCAAACTGGAGATGACAAGTGACTGGATGGGAACCTGAGCCACTTCCTGAGTAAGGTAGGGTCGAATTTTGCGGATGTTGTAAAGAATTAATCTACAAGAGCAATTCACTGCTTTGATGTGTGTAGAGAATAACAAGTTCTTATCAAGTGTCACACCAAGGTTCTTTGCGCTCTGTGAGGGGACCATCGTGGAGTTGTCAACCGTGATGTAAAAATCTTGGAGCGGGCATGCCTTCCCCGGGAGGAAGAGCAGCTCTGTTTTATCAAGGTTAAGCTTGAGGTGGTGGGCTGACATCCAAGCTGCAGATATGCATGTTGCAACCTGGGAATCAGAAGGGGGAAATGAGAAAAATAGTTGAGTGTCATATCACCATAATTACAACAGATCAACAAGAGAAGTCTATATACCAAAAATGAACCTTAATTAATTTAGCAAATATGCAGGAAGCAACCATCACAATCAAATGCTACAGGTTACTTGCTTTAACTCATGGTTAAATAGTTGAGAGAGAGGGCCACCCCCCTTCCCAGGCTAATCAATGTCCATTGTCCATTATCCTTTAAAGACAGCTGGCCTTCAAACTGACAAACCTTCTTCTTCACCCCTCAGTGAACAGGGAGAAGCCCTAAACCCAGGTCAACCAAAGTTCTCTCTCACATCTTAATAGACATATGCACACCTGCACACACAAAATGTTCAGAACTTTCCTTCACCTCACACCATGGATAGGAAGCACACGCATTAGGAAAAGCAATCACAGTTCACAGTGAAATGTTCTTGTATCAGACATTTGACCTGGCATATAGGCAGGTGTGTTTCTAACTTAAGTTTACTCAGCAAGGCATTCCATAAATCAATACTGATGGGGAAGCTTGTCTGTATAGCACGTCCATAATCTAACACTAGCATAAATGTGTCTTGCACATCCTCCTTTGATTTTATTTTTTTATTTATTTAACCTTTATTTAACCAGGTTAGCCACATTGAGATTAACAATCTCTTTTTCAAGAGGGACCTGGCCAAAAATGGCAGCACGCAGAAGTTACAGTACATAAAATCACAACATAAAACATAAATTACGATTGTTCCAGTTAGGATCAAGATTAAAAACATTTACAGCAACCCATTTCAATATCTATCATGGTTTTGATTTTGGACTTAAAATCAATCACAGTCACAAAGCAATTTAGTTTTCAAATCTTTTGTAGCTCATTTCAGGTGGAAGGTGCACAGCACTGGAACACTTTTTTTTACTACTTCAGTACGTGTCCTAGGAACCGTCAACCAAATACAGTTATGAGAGTGCAAACAATATTTCTCATTAGTCTGGTGGACAGTGTAGGAGCATAAATAAACTGGGAGCTTTCCAAGAATGGCCTGGTAAATAAAAATGTACCAATGAGATAATCTGCGTAGAGCTAGTGAGGGCCAGCCCACTCTTGTATATAGGGTACAGTGATGGGTCAGAGATTTAGAGTTTGTAACAAACCTCAAAGCCCCATGGTATACAATATCAAGCATATGTAATGAAGACATAGAGGTATGCATGTGCTAGACATCACCATAATCTACTGCAGGCAGAAAAGTAGTATACATAAGGTGCTTTCTTGCCTCATACGAGAAACAGGACCTATTTCTGAAATAAAAACCCAACTTTAACCTCTGTTTTTTTACCAAGTGTAAAATATGTGTCTTAGAGGATAGAGTGTCATCAATTAAAATCCGAAGATATTTGTATACAGATACAGACTCAATTACATTACCATGATAAATGCCGACATTGAAATGAGTTTAAAAACAACATGTATTTTGTTTTATCAAAATGTCGGCATTTATCACAAGTTTCAGCTGATGGAATCTTTGTTGAGCAACATCAAAAGCAAGCTGTAGATGAGAAAGTGCCAGAATATGAAAGGGTGTCGAACAATAAATCACAGCATCGTCTGCATAGAAATGAAAGTTAGTTTGGAGTTTATCTATGCCTATGTTATTTATGTAAATTGTAAATAGGAGTGGTCCCAGAACCAATCCCTGTGGCACACCCTTTAACACATTCACAGGCTTAGAGGGGAGACACTGTACCTGCACGCATTGTGATCTATTTGATAAATAGTTTTCAAACCATAAGACAGTTTCTACTGATAAGCCTTTGATTTGTCAATGAAATGGACTGCACAGTTACTTTAAGACATGTTGTAATTGTGCTGTGTTTTTTTTCTGAAACTAATAACTGATCTAATTTTTAAGTAAAAAATCTTTCAGTTGCTTACTCACAAGTGATTCTAAGATTTTCGCTAAAACAGAGAGTTTGGAAATAGGTCTATAATTATTTAACAATGTGGGATCTCCTCCTTTAAACAGGGGAATCACAAAGGCCAATTTCAGAAAGATTAAAAAGATAAGATAAAATTGGTGCAACTAAAATCAGCAGCTAGCTTTAAAAAGAATGGATCTAAATTATCAGGACCAGCTGATTTATTTGTATTTAAAAATTTGAGGGCGTAATGTAACTCTGAGATAGTAATTTGTTTAAAACCATACAACTGATGGAGATTACAGGCATGATTTGTTTCTATAAAAGAAAAATTCTAATCGATACTAGGTCTGGAATTTGTTTTTTACATGACAACATGTCATGTAAGCATTTTCCAAGGTATTTATAGAAAGGAACATGTTCTATAGCAGGTGAATCCAGCGTCATTTTGAGATCATCCAAAGCTAGATTTTGAGACCTACTGTAGAGAATTGCATACTTTATTTGCATTTAGCACTAACCTTGGATCCACAAGTGGATTTTGCAGGAATTGCAAATCAGATTGTAAGTGTGCAAACGCTTATGCAGGAGAGGGAGCAGATGTGTACAGTACTCTGTCATCAGCCTTCCATATTTCGGCATAGCCTACTACTTGCTTTGGGTGTTTCTTCTCAGATAGCATCCCCCATAGAGCAAGCGTGGAAAAATTTTTAGCAGATCGGGATAATGCTTCATGGCCCGAGAGGGGCACTCAGTGAATGCTTTGGGCAGACAGAGAACAGAAACTTACCAGCTCAGAATAATGTGACAGCAGCAACACCCACAAATGGCGCACTGGACAAGCTACATGGTGCACTGTACACCTGCGCTAACACAACCAAAACTTATTTAATGCTACGCACATGTTATCAATGAAAATATGACTACCTTAACAGCAAAATAAGAAAGCATTCCATCCTATTTACTGGTGAAAATTCATGAAAACAAAACAAACTGAAATGTACAACTATTACTTCCCAACTTGGGTCAGGTTCAGAACACAAAGTTTGTATGTTGATAATCCCTGCTAAAACCGCTGCCTATGTCAGTATATTCAAAAAGTGTGTGCAACAAAGGAAACTGCTAGCTATTCGTTCTCACATTAGTGACATGTCTGGGAGCCTTGTAGAAGGTCCGTTTGTGTTTTTATAGGTTCTGCAGGCTACGTCTCTGCGCTCCGTTTTTCTAATGAGTCAATGGCATCGTATCACCTTTGGTCGTTCCAACTCTTTCCGTTCTGATTCTTTGCTTCCCTGTACTGTTGCTTCATTTTCTTTATTTTATCAGAGATCTGTTTGTTAGGTCGGATGAAAGCCATTACAAGAAGCCTAAAGCAAACGATACACATCGCCATTCGAATAGAACAACATGCCACGTTTTCACACCACGTAACGTGTCAATCCACAAAACTCCGCCATAAGTCCTAAATTCCGGGGCTTGGCACCAAGTGAGAGCCGGGCTACTCGGCCATGACCTAGTGGCCGACTGGCCCTGGCCCGTGTCAGTGGAAACAGAAAAAAATCTGAACTTTAGGGTAGGGTTCCAACACCAGTGTTTGGAACCAGTGGAAATGTGGCATAATGATCTGGAAGGCAGAAAACTGAATGTAACTAAATGCTATTGTTATGTTATTGTGGACATTTATCTGTAGTGTTTGGATTTCCCCTGTTCCCCATAAAGGGCAGAATAGTTTGATAAGCCTCATTGTACTGTATGGGTTATGGATCAAACTTCACAAGAACATGGTAGAAATGATTGTCCATGTTGCATGTCTGACAAAAACTTGCAGCAACGCCTCATCCATTGGATAATTTAGCATTGATTAAGTGGGACAGTTCCTGTCCTTTGTGTTCATTGTGTTTGCAAGGTAAAGTAATGCTAATGACTATTTGGGGGAGTGTTTTAGATACAGTTGTGCTCAAAAGTTTGCATGCCCTTGGAGAATTGGTAATATATGTACCATTTATAAAGAAAACAAGAGTGAGCAGGCAAAACACGTCTTTTATTTCTTATGGGACTCACATTCAACTGTAGGTCATAACAGAATGGCACAATCATAAAACAAAACATGGCAACAAAGAAAAAAATTAACTGATCCCTGTTCAAAAGTCTGCATACCCTTAGTTCTTAATACTGTGTATTGCTCCCTTTAGCATCAATGACAGCGTGCAGTCTTTTGCAATAGTTGTCTATGAGACCCCGCATTCTTGGAGGTGGTATAGCTGCCCATTCGTCTTGGTAAAATGCCTCCAGGTCATGCAAAGTCTTTGGTCGTCTTGCATGAACCGCACATTTGAGATCTCTTCAGAGTGGCTCGATGATATTAAGGTCAGGAGACTGTGATGGCCACTCCAGAACCTTCACCTTTTTCTGCTGTAACCACTGGAGGGTCTACTTGGCCTTGTGCTTATGGTCATTGTCGTGCTGGAAAGTCCAAGAGCGTCCCATGTGCAGCTTTCGAGCGCAAGAATGCAAATTGTCTGCCAATATTTTTATTTTCTAAAAACATGCTGCATTCATCTTGCCATCAATTTTCACAGGATTCCCCATGCCTTTAGTGCTCACACACCCTCAAAACATTAGTGAGCCACCACCATGCTTCACAGTGGGGATGGTATTCTGTTCACTATAGACCTTGTTGACCCCTCTCCAAACATAGCGCTTATGATTGTGACCATAAGACTCTATTTTGGTCTCGTCACTCCAAATTACAGTGTGCCAGAAGCTGTGAGGCATGTCAAGGTGTTGTCGGGCATATTGTAACCGGGCTTTTTTGTGGCATTGGTGCAGTAAAGGCTTCTTTCTGGCAACTCGACCATACAGCTCATTTTTGTTCAAGTATCGTCGTATTGTGCTCCTTGAAACAACCACACCATCTTTTTCCAGAGCATCCTGTATTTATCCTGAGGTTACTTGTGGGTTTTTCTTTGTATCCCGAACTGTTCATCTGGCAGTTTTTGCTGAAATCTTACTTGGTCTACCTGACCTTGGCTTGGTATCAAGAGATCCCAGAATTTTCCGCTTCTTAATAAGTGATTGAACAGTACTGACTGACATTTGCAAGGCTTTAGATGTCTTTTTTTTATCCTTTTCCATCTTTATAAAGTTCCATTACCTTGTTACGCAGGTTTTTTGACAGTTCTTTTCTGCTCCTCATGGCTCAGTATCTTGCCTGCTCAGTGCATCCATATGAGAGCTAACAAAGTCATTTACTATTTATACACAGACACTAATTGCAATTTAAAAAGCCACAGGTGTGGGAAATTGACCTTTAATTGCCATTTTCACCTGTGTGTGTCACCTTGTGTGTCTGTAACAAGGGCAAACATTCAAGGGTATGTAAACTTTTGATCAGGGCCATTTGGGTGGTTTCTGTTATCATTATGATTTAAAAAGGAGCCAAACAAGTATGTGATAATAAATGGCTTCATATGAGCACTATCCTTAAATAAAAGACAGGTTTTTTTTGCATGATCAGTCATATTTTCAAAATCAATGCCAAAATTTCACAATTTCTGCCAGGGTATGCAAACTTATGAGCACAACTGTATATTTATATTTATTTATCACTAAGGTTATGTTCCCTTGCACTCATTTCCCTAGCTGTCCCCCGGTAACCTAAGTGGTAAACCTTTCGAACCACTCTCTCTCACACCTCACTACACCCCCTCCAAAACGGTCCCACCTACTCCAAGTCAAATTGTGATTTATTGATTGCACTGTCATTCCAAAATGCATCTCTAATGCAGTTGATTGCCAGATGCCTTCTGAACAGATCCTGAAGGCCTAGCATATTGAAGAACACTAAAGAAATGTTCTGATTGAATATTATTTTAGCTATTGTAGTAACCCTTCTCTTTCAAACCCAAACTGATTCTTTTATCAGAAGGTAAAAATGGTAAATAATACACAATCATAATCTAAATAAAAATATATAGGCAGATTTAGAAAAAGAAAACAAACATCTGCTAATGAGTGGCTATGATAGGATAATAGAGGAACATAAGATCTTATCTAAAGAATATTTCTGAGCTTGCTAAAAATAGAAAGAATTCAAGACCTGTAAAAATGTTAATCAGCTGAAAAATGAATATACAGGATATACACTCTGCTCATATTTGATTAGCTCATATGATCACCACTGATTGCACATACAGCTCTGGAAACAATTAAGAGACCACTGCACCTTTTTCTTTCTTTTCCAAAAAAGTTGAAAAGGAAGGTTTTGAGTGAGGAACAGAAGCGTTCAATTTGCAGTGGTCTCTTAATTTTAACCCTTCTGTTCCTCACACAAAACCTTACTTTTCAACTTTTTTGGAAAGGAAAGAAAAAAGTGCAGTGGTCTCTTAATTTTTTCCCGAGCTGTATGTATTTCAAATTTACATTGATTGTGTGTTCTGTCCCTATACTGTATGTTGTTCGCTACTAGGAGTACCATTATACCAAGTACACCTCAGCGAATGAAGGTTGTTTTGATTGTGTATAAAAATAAAAACAAATAAAGTACCACAGTCTCCCCCACATCACATAATGCTCATTTAATCCTCTGTCCAAGGACTCCAAAAAGGACTCCAAAAAATATACTGTAAATCATTAAACAAGAGAACAATGCCCAAAACACGCGTTGAAAAAAATTCTGAAGTCCAACAGTACAAAAACCATGACTTTATTTGTTTGGAGCTTGTCCTCGTGTTATGGAGATTTAGTCTCACCCTGAGACTTCCAGTGCAGGGAATACACAGAAAAATAAATAAACAAAAATAAACAAACAGACAACAGACAAGCAGGTTGCAATCAATACCTTGAACAGTACACCATTATAACACACTTTTTCCAAGTTGCTTGTGGAGGAGTAAGACAAATAGGGTTTGTGAAAAGGCCTCCAACCCCCAGTGGAGCCACCCTGCCATTGATTATGGTGATGTCATTTACCACCCGGGCTTTTTGGTCTCTGCTGCTCGCCACCCAGACAGACAAAATGGTCACAGAGCAGCGGTCTTTCCGACACTGCATGCATGCAGAATGATCTGAATATACATTTCAAAAAACATTACAAATGACAAATGCTTCTGGCTATGGATCATTTGTTCAAGCATCTCTGTTACGTGTATTGTACGCCCAAACCTGATATTGTGAATATAGTTACACTAATCTTATTTAGGTAGATGGAAATAAGAGCAGTTGGAAGTATCCCACACATCCCAGGCAGATGGACATCTGTTTTAAACCACAATGCAGTTAGCCACTGAGTTTAAGCTCTGAATGAAACTTCTTAGTTCTTTGAGTGTCTGGCTCTCTCGGCTAGAGTGTGTGACTACTGCATTTGCATAATACATCCTGTGGCATTTGCCATGGCTAGCAAAGGAGGGGGATGAAGGGAGCAGGAGGCTGCCAGTCATCCAGAGCACAGCGTGACATTTGTTCCTCTTCAGTTGTCATGGGGACTCGCTGATGTATTGACTCACTGTCCCGTTTTATCTGGGCTTTTGTTTTTTGAGGGGGTAAAACTGCAAATCCATCCCTTTAAAATGTTCTAATATAACCTGCTCCCCCTCTTCCCTCCCTCTTCCCATCTCTGAGCGACCGTTCCGCTCCTCTGAATTTACTTTCATGCCTCTCATTGTCTAATTTCGTCTGCACCTGGGCCTCAGCGATGACATATCTCAGGTCTGATTTCAGCTAACCACACACCACACTACTAGCAATGAGGGTCTGAATATGAGAATACAGACAGATAAACAAATGCAAAGAAATATACAAAAATGTAAGTATGCTACTCATACTTGAATGATGTAAAGCTGCCATTATGTTTTTGTGCCATTATGTTTTTGTAAACGGACCATACGCATCAGTGGTGGACAGAAAGGAGTTTATTCCAGGGGTGCTGAGACTGCGTCGGGGGGGCCGGAAACACCCTTACTTCTCACAGCTATGACTCACCCTGTCTAGAATTTACCTTACTATCTCAGACATGTCAGAACCAATACCAATCAAAATAAGGTTCAGGTGTGCTACAGATTCTTGGGGGAAGGGGATGCAGCTAACATTGGTTGTTAGAATTATTTTGTCTTTTAAGCCAATGATTTGTTTGCAAGGTGGGACATTTCAGTTGGAAAGAGTTTTCAGATAGATGATCATGGGACCAGACTGCATATTTAAGATAGCTAGCTGGGACAACCCCAGACCCCAGTAATAGTACACTTTACCCAATGAAGTAGCAAAATTAATGCTAAAAGAAATAATAAATTCTAATAAAAATGTTTGCATTAGTTCAGAAATGACAACAGTGCTTCTGTTAGACTGCAAGTTCCGTAACTAAAGGTTCTGCTTGGCAGAATTAATTGAAGACAAATTTGTGTCATAAATGACTGGAGGTCTACTGTTTACCTAAGCAATGAAAAAACCTTGACTTACACATGTATTTCTTTAAACTAATACCCTTTTCAGACATAATGGACAAAGGCACCTCAGAATCGCTTTGGTAACGGCATAGGCATGCAATCTTGCTCTCACCAGTTTGCAGCTGAAAGAAACAGCAAATAAGAACTGTATATTTACACTTGATATCATTTCCAAGTATGATCAAAATCAATTGATGGTTCGGTGTAGTATTGTGAGGATTATTAGCCTGATTTCGTTTAATGTTTAATGTCCCACCTTGCAAACAAATGTCACCCATTTTATAAGACCTACTGTAATATAAACTAAACAACTGGCCCCTGTTTGAAGTCATAAGCCCTGTACATGCGAGCAAATTACAGAGGTGCAATCCATAAATTAGGAGACAAGCTTTCTCAAATAAATTCGCTGTGTATGCTTTATTGCTGCATATTTACAACATGCATTTTGCACACTTGTGCATCAAAAACATCTTTGTTTTTAAAAAGTAAATCCAACAGCCATACAAAATAAAGGCATACAAGACACATACGGGAGAGTGTGTAATGGGAGATGTGTTGTTTAAATTTGCAGAGAGAGCCAATGGATTTAAAGCTCTGATTTCTGGCTGTCTTCTGATAGGCTACGACCACCATGTCTGAAGCTAGTGTCCACCAGACCTTCCGTGAATTTGGGCAAGACTAGGGATGCCTTTATCCATGGCAATGATGTTGATTTCTAATCTTTTGCTCAATCTAATTGTAAACAAATCCTTTATTTGAAACAAACCAATTATGTACTAAAATGTGTACCAATGCCAAGGTTTTAAAGAGAAAGTTCAGTTATTTTCACATTGCTTTATTTTTCTTCTATTTGTGCTTGATCAACTGATTGCACAATATTTAGTATTACTTCAGACAAATATTGTTTCAAAAAAGCATTTTATATAATGCTGATAAAGTGATAGTGTTTAAAAGATGTTGTTTCCAAACCAAAACAATATGCAAATATGGATGGGACAAAATTCTTAAATTGAGCACATTGAGAAATTGAGAGATGTTTGAAAGTGAAATTGAGATTCTCTTTCTGAATACAGAAAAAAAGAGAATTTCAGGAAAATAGGATTTCACTTCAGTAGCTAGCTAGCTATATGAAGTAACATTGCATTTAGTGTTTTAGGTTGGTTTGCTACTCTTTTGAATTATGAAGCGGCTGGCTCAGGCTTGACTGGGATGCCAAGGGTTTTTGTGTAGTTCAGACAGGAAACACCATTGTTATTGAGAACAATGCAAGTACAATGTCTTGGACTGAAGTTCTGTTCCTTGAGGTAACTCACTGCCATGTCACAACATGCCAATACATACTACTATTGATGACAAAACTGTGACATTAATTATATATTAATTCATTATATATTAATTATATTAATGTCACATCAATAATAATCTCCAATGTGCAAGGTACCAATCCCACTGCAGAAGGAAAAAGAACCAAACAGGTGGAGGCTGGGGTGGTGGGTGGGTTGGCAACCTCATGCAAGTATGACCAGTAGCGTAGCAGATATAAGTGAGTCCGCCCTGTTTTGACAATTATACTGAGACTGTGGTAGGAGCAGTCCCTACATTAGCTGACGTAGCTAAACCTATGCACCAATCGGGTTCCCCATTTGAAATAGCTATGCTTATAAATATCATCCCATTTGAAGCCAGTCCTCTGAGTTCTTTGACTCTCTATTAATCCAAAGATGACAAATAGAATTGTAAGAGTAGATGGCCTTTCATTCCTCAAGACATTCAAAATAAGTATTTCCAAGGATTTCTCAAATGTTTGCTATATATGTACACAAAGGACATTCATGCTGTTCTCCTACATTACCCATTTTGTGAACCATACTCCCTTTCAAAGTGATTGTACTATAAAGCTACAAAGCATTTAGGAGATTTTGTTTAATTACGTGTCTCTTTTTTTCTCCAATTAATTACTGAGTATACTAAATTCAAACTTAGACACAGGTGCGGAAAGGAAATCCAAGGCCTAGTAAAAAAATATTCACATGATCATTTAAATAGGAAGATGTTGCAACTATTATATGCCCTTCCTTTAGACACATATAATACTTTCTTTTGTTGTGTAAAAGATTTAATTTGTGTATATTTAATTTGTGTTTTTTTGCCATCAATCTACACACAATACCCTATAATGACAATTTATTATTTTTGAATAAATTCTAAATGTATTGATAACAAAAAATAAAAAAATCTCAAAGACATACATATTCAGACCCTCTAATTTATAGAAGCGCCTTACACAACATTCATAGCTTTGAGTCTTCTTGGGTATCCCTCTACCAGCTTTTCACACCTGGATGTGGACAGTTTCTCTCATTCGTCCTTGAATATCCTCTCAAGTTCTGTCAGATTGGATAGGGAGCGTTAATTAATGTTATTATAAATTAAGTCTACAACACAACATGTGGAGAGAGTGAAAGGGTCTGAATACTTTTCGGAGGCGCTTTAAAACAATTACTTTGTACGTCTGCAAGTTACTGTGTATGTATGCAAGTTCTGCATGTGTGTGTGTGTATACAGTCATGCAAAAACATTTAGGCACCCCCGTACTTTCTTCATATAACACACATTGTCTCTGACTGTTTTACCATACAACCCCCTTTCATTGATTTGGCAACGGATGGTGTTGAGACTGTCGCACCTTCTGTCTCAGCTTGAATCAGTGTGGCAGTTGATCGTGGTGCTTTATCCACCATTTGAACAATCCTTTGCTGCGATCTGCCATTTAGTTGTTTCTTGTGGCCACATCCAAGTAGGCTGGCTACAGTGGCAGGGGCCTTAACCTCCTTGATAACATTACGTTCAGTGGAAACACGAACATCAAGGTCTCTGGAGATAGACTTGAAGCCTTAAGATTGTAAATGCTTTGGAACAATCTTATCTGACCCCCTCAGACAATTCTCTGGATTTCTCTCTTTTCTGTATGTTCATTACGATACATGCAATGATACAAAACAGGAAACATTTTATTTTCCTCTTTTTAAACTGGGTGAATTTGTGGGATTTGTAAGTATAGGAGAATCACAACTTCTAGAAAGCGGAACTAATTTTAGAAGATTTAGAAAATTATTCAGATTTTTTTGTTTAACTGCAAAAACATAAATACATATGTGAATACCAAAAGATTTTTTAATTTCAATAGTTTGAGGAATTTATTATCATTATTTGAATAAAGTGCAAGGGTGCCAATACTTTTGGGCACAACTGTATATCGAGCCCTCCCAATGTGTAATAATGTGTATGATTGCGGTGCCACCCAGTGGCTGAAGAAGAGGCTCTCTCTCTTTCTCTCCCTCTCTCTCTCTTTACAGTGGGTGGGAAAATTCTCATAGCCCAGGGCTATTATTCAACAATGACATTTCTGAAGTAATCAATATCTCATCAGTGGCAGACATAGCCTGATTCCTGGTCCTAGAAAGTGTTTGTGAGCTATACGTGTGCCTGTCAGTCTCTGTCCATCCACAAACAGAAGCTACCACACAATTTTAGGTTTGCCATTTGACAGATTTAATTTTACACACACTTCAGAGACACACCCACTGGAATTGAGTTGTTGATTTGAATTCCAGATGTTCAAATACCTTTTATATGTTTGCAATCTGTCTGATCTGTTGTAGTTGTTATAATTGCCCAGTCTGAACGTCAGTCCAAGTGGAATAGGTCAGGATGTTTAAGGTCAAAATTAATGATATGATAAGGTCATCATAATGACTAGTGAGAACGCAAATAAATAATGACAAAAAATCTTTTAAACTCCCTCCAGCCCTGCCTCACAAACTGTGATAAAGTTATCCGTCAAAGTGACTGAGGAGCCGGGCCTTATCGTAAGGAAAAGAAAGGCAAAACAATTAAGGCTTTCAGACATTGACTGTATAATGCCAAAGAGATTAGATATCTTTGTGACAGCACTGCCAGGGAGCAGGAAGACCAAGAAAGAAAAAAAAGAATTGAAGAGAATTTAATTTACATTTTATTTTTATCCATTTATAAACATGGAAACATTTAAATACAGGTATTGAATGTTCAATTGTAGGCTGTGGTACAGTATGCAGAGTATCTACAGTATATATTTATACACATGGTACAGCCCCTGAGAATAATGTAGAATACTGAAAGTGGCCAGCTATATCACAGGAGTCCAACAGGCTTGTCTAAGTGAGTGGTGGGGAGTGGTTGGACAACTACACATTTTTTGGGCCGCTACATTCTCCAACACCTTACCAACCCAAAGAGATACACTACCATTCAAAAGTTTGGGATCACTTAGAAATGGGAAAACAAATTTTTTGTCCATTGAAATAACAAAATTGATCAGAAATACACAGTGTAGACATTGTTAATGTTGTAAATGACTATTGTAGCTGGAAACATCAGATTGTTAATGGAATATCTACATAGACGTACAGAGGCCCATTATCAGCAACCATCACTCATGTGTTTAAATGGCACGTTGTGTTTGTTAATCCAAGGTTATCATTTTAAATGGTTGACTGATCATTAGAAAACCCGTTTGAATTATGTTTGTTTGCGGCAAGAAATGAAGTACATTATGACTTGGAAATGTGGTTTTGGTTTGTCAATTTTGAGGCCAACTGACTTATACCCGGTGAATGGAATTATATTTTTGACTGATACTGGTACAGTGGTTTTACATAATGAGCTGATCCAACATGGAGGGTACATGGTCACCGTGTCTTCAGGACCCCAGCTGTCACATACTTTGTGTCCATGACTGTTATTGGTGTTTGTGATGGTTTTAGGATACAATTGGTTGGTGGGTGCGTGTTGCGGGTGTTGTTGCTCAGCAAATTACTTTAAAGTTAAATATAAAGTGTATACAAAGTTAGAAATATTATTCCAGGATGTTATTATTCTAGGACAAGACCAGAAAATAAGTAGATAATTTGCAGACAATTTCCCACATTTTCTGCAGCATTTTGATGGTTGTTTTGTTTTATGTTTATCATTTTGCCTGGAGTTAAAAGGTACCTAAGATGATGTTCCTGCTATATTCTTTCCATATAATTGAACGGGTAATGGTGTGACAGATCGCTTTCCAAGTTTCATTTTCAATGTTTTCCCCAAGTTCTGACTCCCGTTTTCACTTAGTATTACTCTGTGTCATGACAGCAATAGATTAGGGTAGTTATGGGTATTTTCCCCACTTCCAGTTGATCCCTTCTGAGTATTGATTAATAGTTTACGTGTGAGGGCTCACCCTTACTGTAGTTGTAGCACAACTGGGGAGTTTCAGTAAGTAATCTCTTAGCTGTAAATGGCTAAAGAAATCTGACTTTGCAATTAGATATTTGAACTTTGATGACTGAATGATTTGTCTTGGTTGTTCTTCAGTAATTGTTGTACATGCTGTACATTTAATAAAGACTTCTTTTGAAAATCAGAATCTAGTGATAAAGGAGAAAAATCAATAAGATACGGTAAATCAGTTAGTGATGTTAACCATGGCAGCTGTAGACGGAGTTGTACTCTACTCCTAATCTGGTGTGTTACATGTTCTGTGGTGCCCAGACTGCCACCTGTTACATATTTTAGAGACAATCAGGCCTCAGCTTTGCAAATGTTTGGCATCTCAGTAAGTGCATCTCAGAAACAGGCAACATCATCATCAAGTTTCATCAAGTTTGGCAATAGTTCAATACATCAGCTTAAAAGGATCTTATGACCTCCATGGGTCACAGTTAGAGAATGGCAGAGGTTGGCTGTATCTTGGTCACCATGTCTACAGTTACACACCACCTCCATGCCCACAAGCTATTTGGATGTATTGCCAGAAGAAAGCCTCTGACCTCCATGCCCACAAAAGCCTTTTTTGCCACAAACACCAGAGCCAACCTTTTTGGCATTAAAGAGGGATGGTCATGCAGAAAATAACCAGGTTCTCTCCCTGAATTATAGTAGTAGATATGTAGGTGGTAGATTCTCTGGGTTTGTGTCACTGTGTGTATCGCACTGAGCATGGGGAAAAGAAGACCAGAGAATTGTCTGAGGTCAGAAACAAGAATGTAGCAAAGCATGGATCAAGGCTACACGTCCATTTCCAAAGACCTTGATGCTCCTGTTTCCACCTTACTGTAGAACTTGACCATAAATTAATTGTGCAACTACAAATACCTATGTACATACAAAATGAATGAATTTTATTCATTTTCAAAATAGTTAACATCCTGAAAGAGACGTATAGGCCATATCAAGAGATAGCTCCGCTGAAAGTTACAATGATCAATATTACATTTTTAAATAGTTATTAAACTTCAGTGAAATATATTATGTAGTTAGTGATTATCAGTAAGACACACTCTCTACATGTGGCAATAAGGATTCTCTGGCAGTTCTCTGATTAAAAGAGAATTAAGCAATTAAAACACTTGTGAAATGCTACAGATCAACGCTCACAAACTGATTGGAAAGACACCCGCTATGCTCATGATTGAAAAAATCCTTGAGAGTCCCGCAGGACACAGTCCCGCAACCCTTCGTTGCTGACAAACCACCTGACAACACAAAGCTACAGGGAATTGCTTTATGCTATATGGGGAATTGAACAGTCGGCACTGTACAGACTGTCACATTTAAAAAAAAATCAGTGGACCTTCAAGTACTGTCAAGTGGTGGCAGACTTCTGGAATGAATCAAGTTCATAAGTGGTTGTGTATCTCTATTGAGATGAACATACAGACAATAATGATTAGTGATTTAAAAAATTAATGGGCAATCAATGGAAGATATAGTTATTCTCTTGGGTAAAACATTCATCCTTAAGGCTACATCAGAAGAGATGTATGATCGGAAAGTTTAGTAAAGTGTCACAGCAAGCAGACTGACCCTTGTTTATGTGACGGGGACAAGGATCAGAGTGAAAAGTGTGCTTAGGTATTCTTGCGAATGCTCTCTCTAACTTTCCTGGTGTCCTGTTTAACCTTAGGAGGACATGAGCCCTTGTACCACACCTCAGGACTACCTGGCCCAAATGACATAGCTGTCCCCCAGTCCTCCTGGTTGCGCTGAAGATCAAGTTGCTGCCTGATTGTCCCTGTCCTTTTTCAACTGGTTATGCAGCTAACTTGGATTATTTTTAAGGACTGGACACAGCCCACTTGCATTGCGTTGTGGTCCGGGTTAGTAACTGGAGGCCAAGCATGTAAAGAATTTGCATCAAATGACTCAACACTGTGGAAAGTGGAATCCTTAAGGATTCAAGATGGAACCTTCTGGAACTCTATAAGATTGTTTTGTACAAACTGACCAGTGGAAGAATAAATGGATGTTCAGGTGTTCGTTCCACAACCTGACAATGTTCAATGTCAAGAGCAGAACTTGCTAGGAGGACAAGTTCCTCATGGGAGTGTGCCAGACGCAAGAGCACAAGACAAACCTCCAGGGGAACCACGAGTGAGTGAGACTTGCAGGTAGTGAAGACTACCCGCAAGTCTCAATGACTTTATCTTGATTTAGGGTCTTGGGTAAAAGGGAGAATTGTAGGACCTGACTGACTATATAGTTCATAGTTTAATGGTAGAACTACAAATACCAGTGTTCATAAAAAAACAGAAGGTTAACATCTGAATGGAGACAGATAGGCTAGCTCAGGGAAAAGCATAGCTGACAGTTATAATGTTCAACATGTCAGTTTAAAATACTTTTAACACTAAAATTCTGTAAAAGATATTGTGTTTATTGAGCATTAGTAAGACACTCCTACACATACATGATGTTATCAAGAAGTTTAAGGCCCACGCCACTGTAGCTAACCTCCTTGGATGTGACCACAAGAGAGAACTTAATGAAAGACCACAGCGACGGATTGTTAAAATAATGGAAAAAGCACCATGATCAACTGACAGATTCATGCTGACCTTCAGACACAAGGTACAATAGTTTCAACTTGCACCATCTGTTGCCAAATCAGTGAAAGGGGGTTGACTCCTCAGAGGTTTTTGGTAAAGCTTCTATGTTTACAGAAAACAAAATGAAGACTTCAAAAAAAAATGCACCTTCCCCAAATATTATATCCCCAGTCAAATATTGAGGAGGTTCAGTGATGTTTTAGGGTTTCTTTGCTGCTTCTGGCACTAGGTGCCTTGAATGTGTGCATGGCATCAAGAAATCAAGAAAATACCAAAGCATTCAAGTGCAATGTAAGAACACAGAATCAGAAAGCTGAGTCTCCATCAAAGGTCATGAGGCTTCCACAAGGAAAATGACCCCAAAATGCTGGACTTTTTATGAAGTGGCCAGCAATGAGTCCAGATCTAAATGCTATTGAAACCTGTAGAGGGATTTGAAAACAGTACTTGGGAGGCACCCTTCACATCTGGGAGAAATGGTGCCGTTAGCAGAAGAGTGGGCCAAACTGAGAGTGCAGAGGTGCAGCGGGAGGTGCAGGGGGTGTATCCAAGGCTACAGGAAGCACTTGATTGCAGTTATTTTGACCGAAGGCTGTGCTACAAAACATTGAGTCTAGGGGGTCAATTTCCACAATGCCATTTCTGTTTATTTTCTGATTTAATAAATTAACTTTTTTAAAGGCAATGTGAGTAATTTGAAGGAAGTACAAGGGTGCCAGGAAATTTGGCCATGACTCTACATTAAACATTGGTTCATAGAGCTTGAGATTGTAAAAAAACAATTGGTCAGTTGTTCCAGGGGTGACTAAAACAAAATATATGTCGGACAATTTCTTATCTCTCAAATCCGTAACCAGTAACAAATCTTCAAAGGTTATCTAAAAGTGACTCTTTACAGGCCTTAAGTAATCTCATCTGTTTTGTAATAAAGAGCATTTTCGTCATGACTATGATTGCTAGCTAACATTAATAAATGTGGCTAGCGTCGGGATAGATATGAGCCTTCTTATTAGCCTAATGAGTTTTGATTATACAATGGCAACATCAAAATGTAACTGTCATTTTCAGTCATGTATCCAAAACATTGCTAGCAACTTTGTCTTTGCTAACTGAATTCTCCTAATGTAAATAATCTCGGGCATCATGACACAAATCCAGTTGACATTTTACTCACACTGGTGTTGTCATGTGTAGCATACAGAGCCTCTACTATCTTTTGTGGTATACAGAATACATGCCCGTTATATGGTACACTCGCCCAAACACTTTCTACTTAAAAGATTCACCTTTCACTGTTCTTGGTGGTGTATAGTCTGTTCTCCACAGCCCAATAATGGTGCTTCTTTAGAAAGCTATGCCAGAAGCAGTAAACCGTTATCAACACTCACACTCCACTGAAAGAGAGAATGGCATTTTGATCAATTAAATTCCAGCCCGTTCATTGGAATCATTTGTATCCAGAGATCCCTGCCAGGAGTCTGGCAGAAAAAGTTAATTACCTGCCTGAAAAGACATTTTGAAAGGAAATATAGAGAAAGCTTGAGGCTGCTGCCAAGAACCCATAAAGGGTGCCTAGGAGCCCATGTGATATCTACTGCCAGAGAGTTTCTCCAGTTTTTAAAGGCCTCTTTCGTAAAGTTCATTGTATTCATTCTGTCTTAAAAAGATTTTCCAGAAGTGTTGTATATTTTTTAGCATACTGTTCCAAAATTAACATCCTGCAGCTAAAAAAGGTACACAACTGTGTACATCAACATGCAATTGCTGTCAAGCCCATGTAACAAATGCACAAAGTTTGCACAGATATAGCACGTATAAACCGTCAGCATAATAATTGCAATTACTGAACACTATATACCATTTATTGCATAATTTCTTATCCCCTAATATACAAAAAAAATATTGCTTTAAATTTTCTCCATAAGATGCTTTAGGTTGAAATATTGGTTTTCTTATGGAGAGAATGGGGTACGACACATGCGGTACGCACTCACGACGTGGATGCAACCTGAACACAAAATGAAATCACGCCAAATATCAATCAAATTTATTTATAAAGCCCTTTTTACATCAGCAGTTGTCACAAAGTGCTTTTACAAAACACCCGGCCTTAAACCCCAAGGAGCAAACAACAGTAGTGTTGAATTGCAGTGGCTAGGAAAAACTCCCTAAGAAGGCCAAAATTTAGGATGAAACCTAGAGAGGACCCAGGCTAAGAGGGGTGGCCAGTCCTCTTCTGGCTGTGCCGGGTGAACATATTAAGAGTACAAATTATGATAATTAATAAATGCATGTGGGCTGAGTCCAGAGTCTATTTAAACTAGTCCAGGTCGGAAGCATGACCAGATGGACAAGGACAGGGACAACATGGGGGAGGGGGGAGGTGTCAGCACAGTGGCAGCTGAAATCGTCAGGTATCGTCTTGATCTGCAACGCAACCAGGAGGACTTTGGACAGGGACAGCAACAGGTCTTTCAAGCCTGGTACTCCTCAGGTGTGGGCCAAGACCTCATGTCCTCCTAAGTTTAAAACGGCAGGAGACAGGGAAAATTTAGAAAATGCATTCCTTAGCTCTACAGGGATTTATAGTGGAGAAGGATAACTGACCTTACTCCCCCAGCACAAAAATATAGCAGCGTAAGACCTTGGGATTGAGACAGGGGGGTCCAGTGACACTGTGGCCCTACCCGGGGGAGGCCCCGGACAGGGCCCAACAGGCAGGAAGTTAATCCACCAACATTGCCAAGCATCAAACAAAAGGACACCAACCAACCGCAACCACCCTGAAAGAGGGCTGAGTATTGCCAGCAGAGTACAGCCCAATTGCACAAGTGCGCAACAGAGAGACAACAACAAGCCAGTGACTCTGCCCCCAAATGGCATTGGAGGGAGGGCATCCCAGTGGCGATGAGAACCCACCTGGCAAGACAGCAAGGGTGGACAGTATCAAGCCTTTCTGGTCACCTTCACGCCCCTGGGCCAGACTACACTTAATCATAGACCATGCTGAAGAGATGAGTCTTTAGTAGACACTTGAAAGTTTGCACTGAGTTTGCATTTCTAACCTTAATTGGCAAATCATTCCACAGTAGTGGAGCTCTATGAGAGAATGCCCTGCCTCCAGCTGTTTGTTTAAAAATTCTAGGTACAATTAAAAGGCCTGCATCTTGCGATCTAAGGTTACGTGTAGGTATGTATGGCTGGATCATTTCAGTGAGGTAAGTAGGAGCAAGTCCATGTATTGATTTATAGGTTAACAATAAAACCTTAAAATCAGCCCTAACCCTAACAGGCAGCCAGTGTAAAGAGGCTAGTACTGGAG